>JACDQD010000099.1:240000-292500 GCA_019843655.1 Lethocerus indicus | reverse complement strand
ATAGAAAATGCAGGTCAATATATATATATATATATATATATATATGAAAAATAAACTTTAATTTTTTTTTTAAATCACAAAAAAAATTCCCTTGTAACAACCGAAAATTTTTGAAAATTCATTAACTATATATATATATATATATATATATATATATATATATATATATATATATATATATATATTGTATTGTTCATTAAGATTCAACAGTTGAGCCTACAGACAGCGAAATATGGTAGAGACAACGTTCAATTACACAATAAAAACAGTATTTTTCACAAAATTGAATACATTTATATATATATAAAAATGTGTAGCCTCGAGATACCGATAAGTGTTTGAAATTTTGTACCCGAACTGAACCGGGTTTTAAATGCAATATCTTAACTTTCTTCGGTATCTCAAGGTACAACCTGTTGTTGTTGTTGTTGTTAGAAAACAAAACAGACAAACTGGCAACAAAATACAATACAATAGAGGACAATATTATTGTTTTTCGTCTAGCGGAGTGAAAACGCAGCACAACTGAGAGAGAGAGAGAGAGTCTACAACTCGAATAAGCTTTTTGTTAGTTTTATTAGAAGTGAAAAAAATCCAAAAAAAAAAGAAAAAAATAACGCACACTTGGATTGTCGGGATGAGAGGACGTGGGTTCGATTCCCGATGCTGGACATCGAATAGGACCTAATTTCGTCCTATTATTTGGGAATTTTTTTTAAAAAATACGAAAACTCGTCCTTCAGTCAGCGCAGAGTTGGTGTGCGGTCAATTTTTGTTGAAATTTGAAAAAAATTTCGAAAAAATTTTTTTTTTAATCCCTAACGTCATCAATATTCAACACTCGACGGGGGGGGGGGGGGAGGGCGGAGGGGGTTTTATTGGCAAATTTTCGACGAGATACGGACGTAAATGAGCACTCGAAATGGGTGGCATAACCTGCTCGGGCGAAACCTCCTCCTTGCCAAGGACATGGGGTGGGGGGCGAAATTGGCAATTTTAGCTTTCACTTTTTCTGAAATTTCTTCGAAAATCCGGGTTTTAAACCGGTTTTTGGGGCCAGGCGGGGAATGACCCACTGTCTTCAGGGGTGGGGGTTGGATTTATGAAAATAAAATTGTAAAAAAAAAAAAACCTGTTAACGTCGATTCCAATCCGGCATGCCAAAAGCACTCTCAACGGTATATTTTTGTGTTTTTTTTCTAAAACCCTTACCTATTGTCTCGAGAAAGAAATCCCACACACCTTTGAACTTGGACAGACTCTCCTCGTAGCCCTGCTTGTTGTTCTTGGCGTTGCCGAAGCTCAGGTGTTTGAAATTCGACATCTCGACGACGACTGGGAGGGTCTGTTGGGGCCCGCCCCGACAGTACACTCTCAGGGTACTTTCAGGGAGGGTGGGGGAGGAAGATAGGGAAGGGGACTTAAAATGTGGAGGGAATTAGAGAGAGAGAGAGAGAAAAGCGCGACGCCGACGACGTACAGACGCCTACTGAACGGCTGAGTGTACGCCCAAATAACTCCCCACCACCACCACCACCACCACAACCCCAAAAAGGGAGGTTGGCACGATCAACGGGAGGTGGTGGTGGGAGAAACATGACGTCAGAGGAATTAAGGTTCGATTCCAGGTCGACAGGGGGCGCCAGTCAACAATCCCATGGGGAGAAAAAAAATTTTTATATATATACATATATAATGTAGGAACTATCGGATATACCGGAGAATATTGGTAGAAATTTTTCTGGACGATATTCAGGTCTAGGACAGCACTAGAGGCTATCAGATATACCAGAGAATATTGGGTCTATAAATTCAATATTTCTGGAGGATATTCAGGTCTAGGACAGCACTAGAGGCTATCAGATATACCTGAATATTGGGTCTATAAATTCAAATTTTTCTTGGAGGATATCCAGGTCTGGGGCGGTACACAGGCTATCAGATATACCAGAGAATATTGGGTCTATAAATTCAAATTTTTCCGGGAGGATATTCAGGTCTAGGACAGTACTAGAGGCTATCAGATATACCAGAGAATATTGGGTCTATAAATTCAAATTTTTCTGGAGGATATTCAGGTCTAGGACAGTACTAGAGGCTATCAGATATACCAGAGAATATTGGGTCTATAAATTCAAATTTTTCTGGAGGATATTCAGGTCTAGGGCAGTACTACAGGCTATCAGATATACCAGAGAATATTGGGTCTATAAATTCAAATTTTTCTGGAGGATATTCAGGTCTAGGGCAGCACTACAGGCTATCGGATATACCAGAGAATATATAAATTCAAATTATCCCGGGTATATACCTAGCCGGCGCTTAGGTCAACAATCAACTAGCATCTCAGAGAGTCAATATACAGTGTCAATTTCAGATAATCAAATGTCGTACAGTAGCGGCACATATGAAGCAATGTCGGGTTCAATATATACAGTCAATATTTGTGTTTAACTAGAAATCGTTTTGCACATATATATATATATATATATATATATATATATATATATATATATATATATATATATATATATATATGAAATTGATTTTGCCTTAGCCAAGGTGACAATGTACAGATATTATTATGCAATTAATATTGTCATATAACTAGATAAAAAAAAATATATATATATATATATAAAATTTATTTTGAGTATTAAACTGTGTATATATATATATATATATATATATATATATATATATATAACACTGAAATTTATTTTGTGCCCGATTTCACTATTTGTTTTGAAAATATTAAATATTTATTTTTCAATCATTTATTTACAGTGTGGAATAGAAAAAAAATTAGAAACTTAACCCGAATTACTACCACGAATACAAATTGAAATAATTTTCTAATACGGAGATTCTTTTGTTGGGGACCGATTGAGAAATAATAATTTCGCTAAATACCATTTTTCTTTCGCGAAATACCACAATAAAAAAAATAAAATGCCGCCACAGGTTTATCACCGGGGGGGGGTGGGGAAAGCGCCCGGAATTGAAACAATTACATTAAATTACCGCGTTCCCAATTGATACAGATAATATGGCGGACCCGATATGGATATCCTATATGATATTATGTCATACTTTTTTTTTATTTTTTTATTCTCCGCACATCCTCAAAAATCGTTTCCAAACAGAAACTGTTTACTGAGAAGTCGAATTGACAGGAAGACAACTTTTATATATATATATATATATATATATATATATATATATATATATATAAATAGACAGTTGATCTGGGAACTGACTGATAACGCAGACATTTCCCCATTCCGTTCCAATTTTCGGGAATTTTATTACTACCGATATAATGAATTTTCTTCGAAACCGTTCTCGAAAATATTTCCCGGTACATATAATATATTTAGCCTCTGATTATATATATATATATATATTTTTTTTTTTTTAGTTTACCAAATAATTATAGCTATTTTCTCTCTCTCTAAGGCAGCGTTCATAAATCCTATAACGTTGATGAGACAATATCAATATCAATTTTTTGTTTCAAATTTCGCATTTGCAGGTTTATAATTGCCCCTCCTTCCCACCCACCCCCCCACACAAAACTAAATTTTTTTTGATTTAAAATAGAAATTCTGCCCGTTGAGGGGTTGAATAAACCAAAAAATTGTGTATACATATATATATATATATATATATATATATATATATACAGATTTTGGTCCTGATGAGTCCCTCAAGAGGGGAATCGAAAATTTGCAGGAAAAGTGGCTAAAAGTTTTGAAAGATTTAAAATAAAAATTCGGCCCATTGAGGGTTAAAATAATCCCTATATATATATATATATATATATATATATATATATATATATATTTTTTTTTTTTTTTTTAGTTTATCAACATTGATATCAGTGGCAGTCAGCCATATCGACTGTCATTGAAGCATAATTTTTCAAAAAAAAAAAATATATATATATATATATATATATATATATGGGTCCCATATAGAGGGTTAATGGAGACGGCGTCGTACCTACCCCAAGTACCCTTTCAGGTACACCCTACCCAACCAACTACCCTTAACTGTCAACCGATATCGACCGGAAATCGTACCCAAATCGCCCTCGGACGGCGCCCGTCTTCTCGTCGCCGAGCGGACAATAATAATAATAATTTGTTGTTGTTATTATTATTATTGTTGTTGTTATTGTCGAATTGCCAATTGGGCAAAATTCAATAGCGACTATAACAACTGGGGAAAGGGCGAGATATTTTTGGGCGTCAACGACGACGGTCTTTGAGACGCCATTTGACAATTTTTATTTCATTTACACTATATATATATATATATATATATATATATATATATATACGTAAGATGAGCAAATTAGTTCAGAATTTATATTTATAAATTTTTTTTTATATATATATAGTCGTAATATTCCCAATAGAATACTCAAGTTTCCATAATTGTCATAATAATAAAAAAAAATATATATATATATATATATATATATATATATATATATATATAGAATAGCTTGGGATTACGGCTGGTCACGTGACCTGTAATGTGGGCCGCTTGTCATGACGACCATTCACAATGACACACTCGAAAAAATATATCCATAATTGTCATATTAAATAAAAAAAAATATATATATATATATATATATATATATATATATATATATATATATATAGTCTAATATTCCCAATAGAATACTCATGTTTCCAGAATTGTCTAATAATAATAATTAAAAAATAATATATATATATATATATATATATATATATATATATATAGAATAGCTTGGGATTACGGCTGGTCACGTGACCTGTAATGTCGGTCCCTTGTCATGACGACCATTCACAATGACACACTCGAAAAAAATATATCCATAATTGTCATAATAAATTTAAAAAAAATTATATATATAATATATATATATATATATATATATATATAGGCCTCAAAAGCAGATAATTTTTTATCAAGTGATAGGGGAAGCGTTGGGGGCCCTATCACCTACTCCACACTATTTCCAGTAAAGCCCTAATGGAATTCCTTGGATTTCTGGAATATACTCTGGGCGGTATAAGTTGTCGAACCCACTCCCACTTCTCAGATAACTTGAATTTGGTAATAAAAAAAACAAAAAAAACAATAATTGAGAGGTAATTTCTCAATGACCTTGGCTTCTTGTTGTTGTTGTTGTCGGCTTATATTCAAATTTCTCTCTCGGTCTGATGCAAGTGGTGATTACCTCATTCATGGGTGAGGAGTGAATACCTGAATACCTCAGGTATTCAGGGACATGGTAGGAGAGGAATGTATGGGGCGGTACTGAGCTTATACCAGAGAATATTGGGTCTATAAATTCAAATTTTCTGGATGCGGTACTACACTACCAGAGAATATTGGGTCTATAAATTCAAATGTGGAGGAGGTCTAGGGCAGAAGGAAGGGTCTACCCAGAGAATATTCTACTAAATTTTTTTCTGGAGGATATTCAGGTCTAGGACGGACTACAGGCTATCAGATATACCAGAGAATATTGGGTCTATAAATTCAAAATTTTTCTGGAGGATATTCAGGTCTAGGGCAGTACTACAGAGGCTATCAGATATACCAGAGAATATTGGGTCTATAAATTCAAATATTTCTGGAGGATATTCAGGTCTAGGGCAGTACTACAGAGGCTATCAGATATACCAGAGAATATTGGGTCTATAAATTCAAATATTTCTGGAGGATATTCAGGTCTAGGACAGTACTACAGGCTATCAGATATACCAGAGAATATTGGGTCTATAAATTCAAATATTTCTGGAGGATATTCAGGTCTAGGGCAGTACTACAGGCTATCAGATATACCAGAGAATATTGGGTCTATAAATTCATTTTTCTGGAGGATATTCAGGTCTAGGGCAGTACTACAGGCTATCGGCTATACCAAAGAATATTGGGTCAATATATAAATTTAAATTTTTCTGGAGGATATTCCAGTACTACAGGCTATAAAATATACCAGGAAATATTGGAATAACATTTTAAATAATAATACTAAAAATAAATAATACTAAAATTCATATTCTTCCAGCTCTTAGTTCCGGCTTTCGCCGCGCGATGGCAGCACAATGGAGGCGCTCAAAGCGCCATCTAGCGGCCGGCTGTTAAACTTTTAATTTTTATTATATTTAATTTTTACTTTAAATTTTAATTTTTTATGACTATATATATATATATATATATATATATATATATATATATGACTGTATAAAAAATCAAGTATAGATTATTCATGCAAGGGAAAAAAATATGAGAAATACTATAGGATCTTACAAATTCTCGATTCAATTATTTATTTTTAATTTTATTTTATTTTTCAGTCACCGGAAGCATTTCCTGGCATTAGGAGATTCTCTGGTTACTGAAGGCTATCAGATATACCAGAGAATATTGGTTCAAACTATAAATTTTTCTGGAGGATATTCAGGTCTAGGACAGTACTACAGGCTATCAGATATACCAGAGAATATTGGGTCAATATATAAATTCAAATTTGTGTGTTTGGGCGGTACTACATATTGGGTATTGCTCCTATATTTGCGGATTCCCATCACGTATGCCGAGCTGTTGTTTTCGAATAATTCGAAAATCAATTTCGCTGATCCAAACAGAAAATGGACAGGGACAACGGACCCCCGTTCGAAATCAATTAAATGCAGAATTGGCAAAAATAATTTGGAATTATTTGTGTACCCAATATTCTCTGGTATATCTGATGGCCTCTAGTGCTGTCCTAGACCTGAATATCCTCCAGAAAAATTTTGAATTTATAGACCCAATATTCTCTGGTATATCTGATAGCCTGTAGTGCTGTCCTAGACCTGAATATCCTCCAGAAAATTTGAATTTATAGACCCAATATTCTCTGGTATATCTGATAGCCTCTGTAGTGCTGTCCTAGACCTGAATATCCTCCAGAAAAATTTGAATTTATAGACCCAATATTCTCTGGTATATCTGATAGCCTGTAGTGCTGCCCTAGACCTGAATATCCTCCAGAAAATTTGAATTTATAGACCCAATATTCTCTGGTATATCTGATAGCCTGTAGTACTGCCCTAGACCTGAATATCCTCCAGAAAATTTGAATTTATAGACCCAATATTCTCTGGTATATCTGATAGCCTGTAAGGTACTGTCCCTAGACCTGAATATCCTCCAAGAAAAATTGAATTTATACACCCCAATATTCTCAGGTATATCTGATAGCCTCTAGTACTGTCCTAGACCTGAATATCCTCCAGAAAAATTTGAATTTATAGACCCAATAATACGGTATATCTGATAGCCTGTAGAACTGCACGAAATCCTATTCGACAAATCGGAATTTACATAACGCCTTGAACCCCCAACAAACGGCCATGAATTAAATGAGAAATTTGAAATTCTGAATTTCATATTCGAGACGCCCCTCCCCCCCCCCAAAAGGGAATTATCTGAAACTCCGTCGCTTGGGGCTCTTGGACGTCGACGACGTCACTAAAGTCGTTTCATTTAATTTGGATGACGTATTCGTGAGGGGCGGGGGGCGGGGGCGGGGGGCGGATAAATTGACACAATTTCGCTCAATTCTCCGCTACGGCCACGTCCCAACACAACAGAATGGACCAATATATATATATATATATATATATATATATATATATACATAGGAGAGAGAGAGAGAGAGAGAGAGAGAGAGAATAGGGGGGGTCGGCATTGTGTCAGCACTTGCCCGAATCCAAAGTCATGTTGGGTGGGATATATATATATATATATATATATATATATATATATATATAAATCACAGAATATGAGACAAATCAGGTACAATATAATGTAGCTATAGCCAATATAATTATGTCGATTGTATATATATATATATATATATATATATATATATATATATATATATATATATATATAAAGTCAGGAGGAAAAACCGGTTTTCACATTTCCTTTCCTCCCCCAACCCCATGAACCAGACCAAAGCATCGTGTGAGAACTTTCCACGGTCTTGTAATAGAGGCAGCCGAGGCCGAAGAGAACACTATTCTGCTGTATAGTTACGGTATACAGCGGGCAAATACAGCTTGTATAACCGTCCGATTGAAAGTATTCGATAGTAATTGTTATGCAAATACAGTGGGGCGGTAGTGAAAGTATTTGAGGTACAAAAAAAAAAAAAAAAAAATATATATATATATATTTATTAGATATGTTAAAATCTTGAGGTATTGAGGAGGAGTTTTCACACAGGAGTGGTTTCTTTTTTTTTAGCAAAATAAAATGAATTCAAAGTCAAAATTTTGATTACTTTGGGTACCCTAGTACAACATTAGTGCGGCACTTCCTTATATATATATATATATATATATATATATATATATATATATATATATATATATACATATATTAGTGTTATCAAAGGGAATGCGCTTGATAAAGGAGAGCGTTATTGGGGCTATCCCTGTCCCCGCGCAGGGACTTTCTCCGGGAGAGTGAAATTTTCAAAACTTCAAAAAACGGATAATAACGGGGCCTAAACGACTTAAAAATCGTTCCAATATACGGTAAATACGGATTGATATTGTGTCGGAACTTCAAATGTTGGAAATCCAAAATGTGTTGGAAATGAGGAGGAATCCGAACCAGATTCAATTAATGCCGAAATAAGGCTATATATATATATATATATATATATATATGTATATACGGAGACAGAGTGATGTACCGTTACTTGGGAGAGTATCAGAATTGGACGTGGGACTAAATTACACGTGGCGCGCGATGGTGTACTCTGCCCACGCACTTAAGTGCCTGTTGTAGATCAATTAGAACTTGGAAGTGGGACAATACTCCCCTACTACAGAGGCTATCACATACAGCAGAATATTGGGTCTATAAATTCAAAATTTTTCTGGAGGATATTCAGGTCTAGGGCAGTACTACAGGCTATCAGATATACCAGAGAATATTGGGTCTATAAATTCAAATTTTTCTGGAGGATATTCAGGTCTAGGGCAGTACTAGAGGCTATCAGATATACCAGAGAATATTGGGTCTATAAATTCAAAATTTTCTGGAGGATATTCAGGTCTAGGGCAGTACTACAGGCTATCAGATATACCAGAGAATATTGGGTCTATAAATTCAAATTTTTCTGGAGGATATTCAGGTCTAGGGCAGTACTACAGGCTATCAGATATACCAGAGAATATTGGGTCTATAAATTCAAATTTTTCTGGAGGATATTCAGGTCTAGGGCAGGGCTATCAGATATCGTAAATTCAAATTTTTCTGGAGGATATTCAGGTCTAGGGCAGTACTACAGGCTATCAGATATACCAGAGAATATTGGGTCTATAAATTCAAATTTTTCTGGAGGATATTCAGGTCTCAGTACTACAGAGGCTATCAGATATACCAGAGAATATTGGGTCTATAAATTCAAATTTTCTGGAGGATATTCATTGGGTCTAGGGCAGTACTCATATATATATATATAATGTACCATGTTAAAAATATCATGTCTCTCTCTCCCTATCTATTTTATATATATATATATATATATATATATATATATATATATATATATATGCATGTATATATCCTAAGCCCAGTGTTTAATTCTTTCGCACCACCAGTCCGCTTAAACGTCCAGTTCCCGCTCAACGCCGGGTAATATATTCCGGGACCGTTTGACCGGGACGAATACATAATATCACAGGACAAGTACGCCCGATATATTTATTAGGATGTGGTCAATTCCAACCGTCCTTTTATGAGACGTGACACTCCTCTCTCTCTCTCTCTCTCTCTCTCTCTCTCTCTCTATTTGCCCTCTGGGGTTCTTTCGATATATATATATATATATATATATATATATATATATATATATATTCAGGAAAATAAATATATATATATATATATTGGGTACCAAAAAATTAATTTTATTTTGCTAAAAGACTTTAATCTATATATATATATATATATATATATATATATATATATATATATATATATATATATATTAACGATATTATCGACGACTCTCCAGCCCCTCTGAGGAACTCCTCAAGACCTCGAAACACTTCTTATCAAATTTTTTATAACTTTTGGGTACATATATATATATATATATATATATATATATATATATATATATATATATATATATATATTGTGCCGCTGGTAGAATTCTTCGTCATCGTCTGGTCTATTCGGTAATGGGCGGTTTATCGTAATTACCGTTTTATACTGAAATTGGTTCCGTGGGGTCCTGTTGCCAACTCTCCCCTCTCACCCTCTCTCTCTCTCTCTCTATTCTCCCTCTCTCTCTCTCTCTCTCTCTCTCTCTCTCTCTCTCTCTCTCTCTCTCTCTCTCTCTCTCTCTCTCTCCCTCTCTCCCTCTCTCTCTCTCTCTCCATCCGTTTTCTCACAGAACGACCGGAGAGCCGTTGTCCGTTTTGGCATCGGTTCGGCGGCCGAGAAATAAGGGCATCCGGGAGTGGCCGACGGCGTTTCAGGAATTCCGATTAGATCATCGATTGAATAAAAGAGGAACACCCCGGCGGGGATATTTTCTTGTAGTTTTTCCCCCGCCGTTGGCAAACCTGGCAAACGGTTTTGGAACATACCAGATATCCTCAAGTTAGGGGGACATACTGCCCGACTATACAGAGCATACAGTCAGCTATATACTGGGGTTAGTATCCTCAAGTTAGGGGACATACTGCCCGACTATACAGAGCATACAGTCAGCTATATACTGGGGTTAGTATCCTCAAGTTAGGGGACATACTGCCCGACTATACAGAGCATACAGTCAGCTATATACTGGGGTTAGTATCCTCAAGTTAGGGGGACATACTGCCCGACTATACAGAGCATACAGTCAGCTATATACTGGGGTTAGTATCCTCAAGTTAGGGGAACATACTGCCCGACTATACAGAGCATACAGTCAGCTATATACTGGGGTTAGTATCCTCAAGTTAGGGGACATACTGCCCGACTATACAGAGCATACAGTCAGCTATATACTGGGGTTAGTATCCTCAAGTTAGGGGGACATACTGCCCGACTATACAGAGCATACAGTCAGCTATATACTGGGGTTAGTATCCTCAACACGGGGTACACACTGCCCGACTATACACAGTATATACACTCGGCTATAGCACTCAATAGACCTAATATTTCCGACCGTTATTTACCACTTCAGTTGAAAGCGTTCGGGGGTCTTTCAAGTGGTGGAGGCCCCCACTTATGAAGTGCTCACTCGAGTGCCACTTTAAAACGCGGGGAAATTTTACACATTTCATTAATTACGTGGCTCCTCATTACGTATATATATATATATATATATATATATATATATATATATTATGTTATATGCGATAGCCAGGACTCTAAGACATAGGGAGAAGGATACATAATATCTGTGTCCTTGGCAGTTATCCTGTTTTTCGTGAAAGAGCCGTTTTTCGCCCCCATCTCGTTAATGTAAATGGGGTCATTAAAGCCCGAGCTGTTTGTAGGCAAAAATAGGTTTTTTTTTTTTTTGGAATTTTTGGAATTCTCCGGACAGCGCCAAACGAATCTTTCCATTTTCTAGGGACAATTTTCACGTCAAAAAAAAAAAAAAAAATTCAGAGAAATTTTCAAATCGATTTTCCGATACCTGCTATAGTTTCTGCAAGTAGAAATATATATATATATATATATATATATATATATATATACATATATTTGAACTTTTGGACATTAATTATGTGGATTCCTAACGATGTGTTTTAAGAGAAAAATGCACACTTATTTCCTCCACCATATCTTGGCCATGACGTGATTGTTCACGATTAAATAATTAGTCATCGTGGAAACCTTTACACTATTTATAGACCGGTATAATTTCCGGGTGCGGGAAATTATAGACTGTGTGCCATTCACGAGAGAGAGAGAGAGAGAGAGAGAGAGAAAAAGATGTATGAGTCATGATGTATTACTCATGGAGGCGACCTATAATAACTCTGGAGAGTAATCTTAGGCCCAATATTCAGGTGTATGTATTCAGAAAATTTTGAATTTATAGACCCAATATTCTCTGGTATATCTGATAGCCTCTGTAGTACTGTCCTAGACCTGAATATCCTCCAGAAAATTTGAATTTATAGACCCAATATTCTCTGGTATATCTGATAGCCTCTAGTACTGCCCTAGACCTGAATATCCTCCAGAAAATTTGAATTTATAGACCCAATATTCTCTGGTATATCTGATAGCCTCTAGTACTGCCCTAGACCTGAATATCCTCCAGAAAATTTGTTATAGACCCCAATATTCTCCTAGTATATCTGATAGCCTCTGTAGTACTGCCCTAGACCTGAATATCCTCCAGAAAAATTTGAATTTATAGACCCAATATTCTCCGGTATATCTTGATAGCCTCTGTACTGCTGCCCCAGACCTGTATATACTCCGTTATACAGGCTTGTACATCGCCGGTGTACAATTGTACCAAAACCAGGAAGTGTAGAACGACGGACGAAGTCTTTGCCAAGAAAGCTTTCACGTACTAACGGTAAAGTCCCCACTACCCAACGAAGCCCCATCCTCCGACCTTTCGCTGGAAGTCTTCTCCAGGACATATATATATATATATATATATATATATATATATATATATATATATATATGAATCATTAAGAGACCAACAATTGAGCTACAGTGCTTAAACGATCCAATTTATGGGGGGAAATTTCATTTTAATCTATTTTCAAAATTAAATATATAAATACTTGATAAATAATTTTCTCTGTACCTTGACTGTATCTCCACCACCGGTAATGTAAGTTACACACACACACTCACCTGTAACAAAAAAAAAAGAGAAATTTGATTAGAAATTTCAGTATATAAATTCATATTTTTCTGGAGGATATTCAGGTCTAGGGCAGTAGTACAGGCTATCACAAACAGTAGAATATGGGGTCTATAAATTCAAAATTTTCTGGAGGATATTCAGGTCTAGGACAGTACTAGAGGCTATCGGATATACCAGAGAATATTGGGTCTATAAATTCAAATTTTCTGGAGGATATTCAGGTCTAGGACAGTACTACAGAGGCCATCAGATATACCAGAGAATATTGGGTCTATAAATTCACATTTTTCTGGAGGATAGCTCGGGTCTAGGACAGTACTAGAGGCTATCAGATATACCAGAGAATATTGGGTCTATAAATTCAAATTTTTCTGGAGGATATTCAGGTCTAGGACAGTACTACAGGCTATCAGATATACCAGAGAATATTGGGTCTATAAATTCAAATTTTTCTGGAGGATATTCAGGTCTAGGACAGTACTACAGGCTATCAGATATACCAGAGAATATTGGGTCTATAAATTCAAATTTTCTGGAGGATATTCAGGTCTAGGGCACAGTACTAGAGGCTATCAGATATACCAGAGAATATTGGGTCTATAAATTCAAATTTTTCTGGAGGATATTCAGGTCTAGGACAGTACTACAGGCTATCAGATATACCAGAGAATATTGGGTCTATAAATTCAAAATTTTTCTGGAGGATATCCTGGTCTAGGCCTGTGCACTAAAGGATGCTATCGCATAGGCCGGACTTTATGGCAGTTTATGGCAGTATTTGGGGACCAAAAAATGTACTTTTTTGGACTGTATTGGACGCCTCGCAGGGACCGGATCCGTTCGAAAACGTGGAATCGCCACTGGCGAAATACGCGAGACACCGGCCTCTGACGTCACTTCCGGCGGATCTAATGAGTTCGAAATTGGGGGAGAAAAAGAAGAAGAAAAGAAGAAACTCAAACTGAGCGCGATCTGAGCGTACGCGTACTTGGGCAGGAATCGAACCACCGTTCAGGCAGAAATATATAAAAAATATATATATATATATATATATATATATATATATATATATATATATATATATATATATATAATTGGAAATCGACCGCGTTAAGCCCCAACGAACAAGCCCAGCTCTCTACCGACACAGTGATTTACTAACATACATAGTCATTAAAGCATACAGTATAACAATAGTACGCCCACGATGTCTAAAATACGATATATATATATATATATATATATATATATATATATATATATATCACGTATACGTCAGGCTAGGGCAGTACTACAGGCTATCAGATATACCAGAGAATATTGGGTCTATAAATTCAAATTTTTCTGGAGGATATTCAGGTCTAGGGCAGTACTACAGAGGCTATCAGATATACCAGAGAATATTGGGTCTATAAATTCAAATTTTCTGGAGGATATTCAGGTCTAGGGCAGCACTACAGAGGCTATCAGATATACCAGAGAATATTGGGTCTATAATTCAAAGTTTTGGAGATGTTCAGGTCTAGGGCAGTACTACAGAGGCTATCAGATATACCAGAGAATATTGGGTCTATAAATTCAAATTTTTCTGGAGGATATTCAGGTCTAGGGCAGTACTACAGAGGCTATCAGATATACCAGAGAATATTGGGTCTATAAATTCAAATTTTCTGGAGGATATTCAGGTCTAGGGCAGTACTACAGAGGCTATCAGATATACCAGAGAATATTGGGTCTATAAATTCAAATTTTTCTGGAGGATATTCAGGTCTAGGGCAGTACTACAGAGGCTATCAGATATACCAGAGAATATTGGGTCTATAAATTCAAATTTTCTGGAGGATATTCAGGTCTAGGGCAGCACTACAGAGGCTATCAGATATATCAGAGAATATTGGGTCTATAAATTCAAATTTTCTGGAGGATATTCAGGTCTAGGGCAGTACTACAGAGGCTATCAGATATACCAGAGAATATTGGGTCTATAAATTCAAATTTTTCTGGAGGATATCCTGGTCTAGGACAGTACTACAACATGGGATATTTTGGCGATCTCCCAACCGTTGATAACTCAGCGTTTACGCCGAGTACTCCGTACAAACGGCGTACAGAAGTCCGTCAGTTTGTGTGGTAATCGAACGACGGTGACGCAATCTGACTGCTACTGCGACTCGTCTGCGTGCAGGTCGGGGTCACATGAGATAGCGTCTCCTATGACCCCAATATATATATATATATATATATATATATATATATATATATATATATATATATAGGCTCCCGGGTTTTCGAAACTCTAACAGAATTTCCAGACCTAACCAACAATCGGAATTTGGGGAATACCCATGTGTCATGTATGTAGCCGGCAGAGTCACGTGATCCGTCCCAGGTCCCGTCTACCTGAGTGTTATACGTCCTGTACGTACCTGGAGGAGTCACGTGACTCGTGTACCTGCAGCGTTCGAAAATTGCACCTGCCTGCAGGGAGCAGGTGCTTCGCATGTCTGTATAGTCGTCCCCTAACTTGAGGATACTAACCCCAGTATATAGCTGACTGATGCTCTGTATAGTAGTATGTTCCCTAACTTGAGGATACTAACCCAGTAGCTGACTGTATATAGTCGGGCAGTATGTCCCCTAACTTGAGGATACTAACCCCAGTATATAGCTGACTGTATGCTCTGTATGGTGGGGCAGCACTGTTCCCCTAACTTGAGGATACTAACCCCAGTATATAGCTGACTGTATGCTCTGTAGTCGGGCAGTATGCTTGAGGATACTAACCCAGTATATAGGACTGTATGCTCTGTATAGTAACCCGGGCAGTAGTACTTGAGGATACTAACCCAGTATATAGCCGACTGTATGCTCTGTATAGTCGGGCAGTATGTCCCCTAACTTGAGGATACTAACCCCAGTATATAGCTGACTGTATGCTCTGTATAGTCGGGCAGTATGTCCCCCCAACTTGAGGATACTAACCCCAGTATATAGCTGACTGTATGCTCTGTATAGTCGGGCAGTATGTCCCCCTAACTTGAGGATACTAACCCCAGTATATAGCCGGCTGTATACTCTGTATAGTCGGGTAGTATGTTCCCTAACGTGCCGTAAGTTAGCATATTCCGTAGTTGTTTGGGGTTGCTCGCGTGTCGCGGTTACCGTAGCATAGTCATACTCCCCTCCCAACCTTCGCCACTCAGCGATCAGGATCGATAGTATATTCCGAACACGCGACCGGCGACTAATCGATCGACGGGCCGACAAACAACCCTGAACAACAATAACAACTTTATAATTAGTCCGAATCCGTGCTGCTCGGCAGTAGAGAGAGAGAGAGAGAGGGAGGGAGAGATTTTCGAAGAGAAATTATCAAACCAACTCGAAATGCTCGGAATTTGAAGGCCTCCAGGGACGTATAACACCCTGGGGGCTATAACACTCGGAAGACAGGACCTGGGATAGGTCACGTGACTCCTCCAGGTACATACAGGACGTATAACACTCAGAAGACAGGACCTGGGATAGGTCACGTGACTCCTCCAGGTACATACAGGACGTATAACACCCTCTGGGGGCTATAACACTCAGAAGACAGGACCTGGGATAGGTCACGTGACTCCTCCAGGTACATACAGGACGTATAACACCCTCTGGGGGCTATAACACTCAGAAGACAGGACCTGGGATAGGTCACGTGACTCCTCCAGGTACATACAGGACGTATATAACACTCAGAAGACAGGACCTGGGATAGGTCACGTGACTCCTCCAGGTACATACAGGACGTATAACGCCCAGAAGACAGTACCTAAGACAGGTCACGTGACTCCTCCAGGTACATACAGGACGTATAACACTCAGAAGACGGGACCTGGGATAGGTCACGTGACTCCTCCAGGTACATACAGGACGTATAACGCCCAGAAGACAGTACCTAAGACAGGTCACGTGACTCCTCCAGGACATACAGGACACTTGAAGGATATAAACACTCGGGAAGACAGGACCTGGATAGGTCACGTGACTCCTCCAGGTACAGGACGTATAACACTCAGATAGACAGGACATGGGATAGGTCACGTGACTCCTCCAGGGTACATACAGGACGTATAACACTCAGATAGACAGGACCTGGGACGGGGTCACGTGACTCTCCAGGGGTACATACAGGACGTTTAACACTCCTGGAGGATATAACCCTCGGGAAGACAGGAGCCGGGACCGGGGTCACGTGACTCCTCCAGGGGTACGCGGAGGGGAGAACAGGGTTCAGACGAGCGGGAAAAACGTGAAATTGGATCAAAAACAAGGACGAATCCGGCACTTCCCCACCGGGGAAGTTCCCATTCACTCCGGGAGAAAGGACGGAGCATTGACCTCAGAACCGGGCATTAATAGGCGGGAGGAGTGTAGGAGTGCAGAGTTTAGGTCGTAAATTTAATGTTCTGCTATATAAAAAAAATCCTACTATAAAAATGTGTATACAGCGAGCTATACTGTGGGGCGGGTATCCTCAAGTTGGGGGAAACGTACTGCCCCGACTATACAGAGCATACAGTCGGCTATATACTGGGGTTAGTATCCTCAAGTTGGGGGGACATACTGCCCGACTATACAGAGCATACAGTCAGCTATATACTGGGGTTAGTATCCTCAAGTTGGGGACATACTGCCCGACTATACAGAGCATACAGTCAGCTATATACTGGGGTTAGTATCCTCAAGTTGGGGGGGACATACTGCCCGACTATACAGAGTATACAGTCAGCTATATACTGGGGTTAGTATCCTCAAGTTGGGGGGACATACTGCCCGACTATACAGAGCATACAGTCAGCTATATACTGGGGTTAGTATCCTCAAGTTGGGGGACATACTGCCCGACTATACAGAGCATACAGTCAGCTATATACTGGGGTTAGTATCCTCAAGTTGGGGACATACTGCCTGACAATATACAGAGCATACAGTCGGCTATATACTGGGGTTAGTATCCTCAAGTTAGGGGACATACTGCCTGACAATATACAGAGCATACAGTCGGCTATATACTGGGGTTAGTATCCTCAAGTTAGGGGAAGATATTGCCCGACTATACAGAGCATACAGTCAGCTATATACTGGGGTTAGTATCCTCAAGTTAGGGTACATACTACCCAACTATACAGAGCATACAGTCGGCTATATACCGGGGTTAGTATCCTCAATTTAGGGGGACATACTGCCCGACTATACAGAGAATACAGTCAGCTATATACTGGGGTTAGTATCCTCAAGTTAGGGGAACATACTACCCTATACAGATATACAGTCGGCTATATACTGGGGTTAGTATTCAAGTTAGGGGAAAATACTATCGATATACCTAAAATTTTTTGGAGGAGATTCAGGTCACTGTACTCGATACAGGCTATCATATACCAGAGAATATTGGGTCTATAAATTCAAATTTTCTGGAGGATATTCAGGTCTAGGGCAGTACTAGAGGCTATCAGATATACCAGAGAATATTGGGTCTATAAATTCAAATTTTTCTGGAGGATATTCAGGTCTAGGGCAGTACTACAGGCTATCAGATATACCAGAGAATATTGGGTCTATAAATTCAAATTTTCTGGAGGATATTCAGGTCTAGGGCAGTACTACAGAGGCTATCAGATATACCAGAGAATATTGGGTCTATAAATTCAAATTTTTCTGGAGGATATTCAGGTCTAGGACAGTACTACAGGCTATCAGATATACCAGAGAATATTGGGTCTATAAATTCAAATTTTTCTGGAGGATATTCAGGTCTAGGGCAGTACTACAGAGGCTATCAGATATACCAGAGAATATTGGGTCTATAAATTCAAATTTTTCTGGAGGATATTCAGGTCTAGGGCAGTACTACAGAGGCTATCAGATATACCAGAGAATATTGGGTCTATAAATTCAAATTTTTCTGGAGGATATTCAGGTCTAGGGCAGTACTAGAGGCTATCAGATATACCAGAGAATATTGGGTCTATAAATTCAAATTTTTCTGGAGGATATTCAGGTCTAGGGCAGTACTAGAGGCTATCAGATATACCAGAGAATATTGGGTCTATAAATTCAAAATTTTTCTGGAGGATATTCAGGTCTAGGGCAGTACTACAGAGGCTATCAGATATACCAGAGAATATTGGGTCTATAAATTCAAAATTTTCTGTAGGATATCCAGGTCTAGGGCAGTACTAGAGGCTATCAGATATACCAGAGAATATTGGGTCTATAAATTCAAAATTTTAGGATATCCAGGTCTAGGGCAGTACTACGGGAGGCTGTCGGATATACCGGAGAAAATTTTCTCGGGAAAAAAAAATTTCTGGACGTTATAGGGCAGTGCTACAGGATGCTATAGCATAGAATATTGGGTCAGATATATATATATATATATATATATATATATATATATATATATATATATATAACGTCGTGGTTCCGATTCCTTCGGGCTTCCCGGTGTGGTCCAGGTTGAAGGATATGTATTGAAAAAAAAAAATGAAATTTTTTTTTTTTTTTAGACATCAACGTCCCCAATTTTTAATGGTATAAAACTGTATACCAGAAGAATGGTACTCTCGAAATCGTCTCGACACAATCAACCTTGACACTCTTCAACTAGTGTCAATGGTAACCCCGGGGCAGGAATGCGGTCTTTACCATATCTGGAACCGATTTTTTTTCTTTCTTTTCTTTCTTTCCTCCTTTCTGAACCACTATGACGTTCGCTAACTATGGCGAGGAGGAGAGTTCATCGACCCCGCCGCCGCCGCCGTCGGGTTATATCAAGGTTTTGCCCCCATAACGCCCCCACGAAAGTACAGTGAATGGGAGGATATCGTTTTACTATAGGCCGGGTATCAGGTTTATATTAGAGAGAGAGAGAGAGAGGACGGTATTCGAACCACCGCTAAAGCCGAGGAACGGCCATCCTGGGGAATCTTCTAGAAAACCCAGGATTGGGAGGGGGTACCCAAAAGAGAAAAAAAAAAAATTCCTATTTATTTTGCCCAAAAAGAAACCAATCAATTGTCAATCCTCACCCCTCAAGATCTTATCAAACTTTCAGTCAAACCCAATACAACTTGTTGAAATTGTTCCATCCTCAAGATTCCGATTTGAAAATGTCCCCTTAACCCTCTTGTAATTTTCACAGGTCGCATTTCAATTCATCGAAAATTCTACCGAATAATTATATCATTATCAATTTTCAGGTTTATAATTGATGAACCCATCAATTTTTTTCGGATTTAAAATAAAAATTCGCCCCCATAACGGGGGTAAATTACGACTGAATATTTTTTCCCTTTCGTAACCGCACAACAGATATACCCGACTATTAATGTAATACTACTCATATATATATATATATATATATATATATATATATATATATATATATATATATATATATATATGATAGTGATCACATGAGTAATTCCCGGCATATGTGACAATGTCCTCAAAAATCAATACACTGACTCATCAGTCACAATGTGATTCAAACATTGAGAAAAAAATCATATATATATACATATAAGTCAAATTTGGACTACACAAAACTCAAAAAACATGCGATTCTTATGATATCGAAAACCAAAAAAAAAATATATATATATATATATAAATTTTCAATCGAGTCATACTCGACTTAGAGCTCAGATCTTCGGAACAAACACTGGGTGGGTTTTTCGGGAACGACAGCGCTGACAGGACGCTAGAAATGATTTTTTTTAACCCTCTACGGTCCGAATTTTCATTTTAAAACCGGTAAAAAAAAAAAAAATCGATACCGTCTCGACAACTTTATAGCAATTAAGATTTATGACACTGATTCGAGAGAAAACGGTATAATTATTTGGCGAAATAAATTGAAATTCGCCTGAAAGTTAAACGGGGCCCGACAGAGGGATATATATATATATATATATATATATATATATATATATATATATATATATATATATATATATATATATATATATATTATATACTATAATATATATTGATTCTTACCTGCTATTCTGAGGACGGCTCTGTCGGCAGGATCCAGCTGAAGGATGCTCAGCGGCTTATCCTTGGCCCACTCCTTCAGGCTTTGGTCGGCTTCGAAATCCATCCTGCCGCAGATGGGTCTCCTGGAGGACGAGGGAAGAAAATTAATATAGACGAGAAATTAAATATATATATATATATATATATATATATATATATATATATATATATATTGGTGTACCCAAAAGTAATCGACGATTTGATAAGATGTATTTCGGTCTCGACGATGAGTCCTTCATCGAAAATAAAATGAATACCAAAGTGAAAAGGTCGATTACTTTCGGATATCCCCTAATATATTCAGGGGTGTTGGATAAAAACTTAATAATAATAAATTTTTTTTTGTTGGTTTCTCTGTCTCATATCGACGGTTCGAAAGACAGAAACCGACGAAATCTACGCTTTTTTGTGAGGCCACAAAACAGGTACTCTAAAATATACCCTATGTTTTGTATATATATATATATATATATATATATATATATATATATATAGATGATAGCAATAAGACTAGGAAAAATCTAAATAGAATCTCTAATTAAGCTAAAAATTTAATTATCTAATTTTATACAAGAAAATTTATACAAGTACATGTCCAAACCGATTCTGTATATGGACTAAAATTCATATATTTTATATATATATATATATATATATATATATATATTATTATCTGAAAAAAATTATTGTAGATTTTCACATTGCAATAGATGAAACCGACCCAATTTCGCAAAAACCCCGAATAGAGGATGTTATACGGACTCGATGTCGGGATGTTGCATAAAACTGGATTTATGTCAGTGTGAGAATTTGTTGCAGAGAGAGAGAGAGAGAGAGAGATAGAGAGAGAGAGAGAGAGAGAGAGAGAGAGAGAGAGAGAGAGAGAGAGAGAGAGAGAGAGAGAGAGGAGAGTGGGAGTGAGAGAGAGCGAATCAATATGAACCACTGCAGACTCTCAAGTCGTACGCGACATCATTAGAGTCATTAAAACGCATAATTTCGACAATTTCGAAAAAGATAACAATAACCAATATTTGTATTACTTCGGTGAGTGTAAATAATTTTTAAAAAAAAAAAAACCCCGAACGGTAACGCTCTCGACTTCAACAATACGGTTACACATGTAATTATAAATTTATACCTTATCAGTTACATGATTGCATTCATATTGCACGAGTGGAAATATATATATATATATATATATATATATATATATATATATATATATAATGCTTGAATACAAAAAGACAGATTGTGGGTTATTGGGATAGGTTCGGAATGCCCTAACGCATGAAATAAGAAGTGAATATAAATTTTTTTTTTTAATAACGAATTTATTCCTTCAAGCGGAAAATTTCAACGCCGTACTGTATACGTTTTTTTTAAAAATTTACAAATTCTCCTTCCGCGGCCATCGGTTGGCATCACTGTTGTCGAAGGACGGTGCGATAATGGGAATCGTAAAAATTACGGCTGATAAACCGAACGATGGGCGTAGACCGAATCTCGGGAAAATTCTCCAAAACGTTTTGAAAAAATAGAATATCCGAACGTTGTATTCGTAAAATCTTTTTCTTTTCCGCTGCCCCCCGACAGGACAGTTTTTGATGGACACTATACGGGAGACTTAGAGGGGTTGTTGGATGCGATTCCGCGCACCGATTGCAAAAAAAATTGCGCGATATCCGACAACAATAGAGATCGTATATAAATATAGCGAAGATGAGCGATTGTGGATGAAACGCGACTGCGAATATTGATCGGGTTTTACCCCCGAATTCCGGGCTTTCGAAACGGGGGAGGTTTCGCAGGGTTATAAACAGCAGCGAAATGAATATTACACGATATTAAAATAAATCCGGTAATTCTTGGGGGAGGTTCGAATCTGAATGAATCGAAAACTAGGATATCGGAATATTGATTCGCGGGAGGAATATTTTCAGAATTATTCGGGCACACCTAAAACTCCCTCGAAAAGAATTTTTGGGGAGGGGGGAAATTTTGAATTACAACACCCGATGCCATAATTTTTAGCGGGCGGAATTGTATTAATTTTCGGCGCTTATCCGTGAGGATTTGGAAAGGTTAATATTGTATGAAAATTTTTTTTTTTTTGTTGACTAAATGCTGAAGGTTTTGTCCGGCTACAGCTAGGTCCTGGGGTGGGGGCATTGTGACCTTCTGTTATTCTTCTGTAGGCCTAGGAATGTTGATAATTTCATGTTTTTTTTTCAAGTAAATGAAGTATATTCACCTGCGTTCCCTCTGGCTACCTCATCTTCGGCCTGCCTCTGGACGCCTTCTTCCGGCTCCGCTTCTTCGACGGAATCGTTCCTGGAGGCCGTTGACCGGGGCGGCGGCGGAGGGGGTCTTCAGGGGAGGGGTCCTGGAAGTCCCGAATATCCTGAAGAACTTCCTGAAGGGGCACAGAAACCAAAGTGGTAACACTCCGTCAGAGTAACAGCTCGAACCGCCGTTCGTTCACCGACTAACGGGAAGTGGGGCATCGAAGCTGGAAGGGCCCCCACCCCAAGCCGGCGACCGGTAATCGATAGCCGGGGGGGGGAGAGAGTATATCGATTTATTTTCGATTATCGGCATTAAAATCCCGAATAAAAACGGGAAAAAAATACAGCCCACTTCCCCGAACTCCCGTCTACCGATTCCCCCCCAAAAAAACCACGAAAAATACGGCATTTAACCCAAAAAATTTAAAACTAATCCACCCCCACCCCCGCCATCAAGAAGCTCTCAGCCACCCACCCCAAGCCATCAGAGTGACTGAAAATTCTATAAAGAGAAAAATCCTCCAACTTAAAACCCTCAACTTAAAACCCTTCAAAACCCTAATTAGTATGACTCAGCGGAAAGTTTTTCTTCCCCCTGCGACAAATAAAAAAAAAACCCCCGAATCGGTTGGGGGCGTCGGCCATATTGGAAAATGGCCGCTCGCCCCCCCCGAAAAAAAAAATCAATAACCTATAACTTAAAACGAAAAAAAAAAAATTAAAATGATATCTAAACCTAGAATCGATTAAAATATAGGAGAAACCCGATATTTTTTTTTAATATTACATTTTTTTTTTCCCAAAACTAAACATCCAGACTTATTGGCTCCAGAGTCAGGGGGATGACGGTGTTTTCAGAACAATGGACCGTGAAAATCAATATATATTTATCCGAATAATTGAGAATTTAAGTGTCTTTCCTTGTTGAAAATACCGGTTGAAATAAATTTCCGGCATAAAAAAAAACCGCATCCCCCCAAACTGTAACCCCAATTCTCCTAATAAACCCCAACTGTTTTTTTATACTATACCAACCCCTATTTGAATATTTCTACAATGACCAAGTTATTTTAGAAAATTCCTTTACGAATAATCGAAAAAGACACTTGTTTTCGGTTCATATTTTACACTGAAAAATTATTTTATCCGAACCCCTATTTTGAACTTTTCTATCATCGCCCAGTCGATACTTAAGAAAAATCGATATTTTATATTTGAAATTCCCAATAAAGTATTATCTAAATAATTAAGAAAGATAACATTATTTTACTGGATAAAAGAAAATGTCCATTATTGTGACCAAGCATCAAATAAGAATATTTCTATGCTGACCTTGAAGAAAAATCAATATAATGAGAAATATTTCATAAGAATTGCATTCCAATTAAAAAAAAAAAATTGGAGACCACTCGAAGAATCGAAGGATTAACACTGGGGATAATTTTCTAAATAATTTAAAAAAAAAAAAAGCATTTCACATCTTTTAAATTAAATACGAATAAAAAATTTTAAATTAAAACCGCAGCTTATATAATAAAGAGTCGCCGAAATATTAAACACTCCATCATTATAAATTATGTATAATAAAAATGCATTTATTACAACCTAAAAATTTAAATTAAGCTTAAAATTGTAAAACCTTAATTCCATTATAACCTTCCTATTCATTTAGATCAATTTAAAACAGTTAAAATATTTCTGTTGTTTCTCCTATAAAGTACAGTGAAAATATATTATTGGTTTTATTTTCAATATTTCAATATATATATAAATACTTAATGCTAATTTATAAATAATCCTACACTCGATGAATTTATTGCGATTCGAAAGTGAACAACACTCGAATCGAAGGATTAATATCACTTTTGATAAAAAAATCCTTGATTAAGTTATTTCCCCTCGGGCTTATATCAAAGCTCTGATTCTGTGTTTAAATGAAAATAAAAAATTACGATCGTTTTATTGCAGTCGTTTAACGCATAATTCAAATTAGAGCTGAGAAATGAGTATATACTAATTGTATTGTAAGATGCGATAGAAAAGTTATAAAATTAATGGATATACACTTTATAATATCTAATTTATATTGTTTTAATTATTAAAATTTTGTGAAGAACCGTCTTCATTTAAAAAATATATAAAACCTTACAGATTATAATTTTTACGCTGTTTTTATTGTTGAACTAGCGAAATAAACTCGTTAATGATTTGTGGACTGAATTATTGCACGATAAGAATAGATAATAGATGCAAAAAAAATACAATGTTAAAATAATAGTTGTTTAATATATATATAATATTTTTTATTGTAAAAATTAAAGTAGATTTAATATACCTGTTCGGTTGTCTTCAACAGGTTGTAATACGGTAAATTTCGTGTGTTTCTATCTCCTCTTCTGATTATAACTGAAAATAAAATAGAAAAATTAAAATAAATTGATATATACATTATAATTTAGACAAATTTATATTATTTTAATTATTGAAATTTGCAGGCCCTCAATAAGAAAATCTTGTGAAGAATCTTCTTCCTTTCTTTTTCAAATATATGTAAATACTTAAAAGATTACTAATAATAATAGATAAAATGCAAAAAAATATACAAGGTTGAAGTAATAGTTTTTTAGTATCTCATTATATATATATATATATATATATATATATATATATATATATATATATATAAAATATTTTTTGAGTTTTTATTTGTAAAAAAAATTAAAGTAGATTTAGTATACCTGTTTGGTGGCCTTCGAGAAGTTGTCTCACCTTCTGATTATATCGGAAAATACAATAGAAATGTTAAAATAAAACGATATATATATAGTTCATAATTCAGACACTTATATCTAATTTATATATATATATTTTAAGAGTTACAATTGTTAAAATTAAAGTGTATCTATTATACCCATTCGGCTGTATTCGAGGGGCTGTAATAACGTAGATTTCCTGTATTTCTGTCGGGGTTTTTTTTTCTCTCGCCGCAATTTCGCCATTTCGGCCGCACGCCATCTTCAGTAGCTGTGGGTCAGTCACTTTTGCCAAATTCGATTTTTTTTTTTTTGTTGCATCCTCAGTGCACCGTATTTATGACTTAGAAAGAAAAAAAGAGGCGATAATTTTATTTATCTTATATATAGTTATATAATAATATATTAAATATTATATACAATATACATAATGTTATATTGTATATAATATTTTCGGAGGTTTTTTATTGTTGAAATTAAAAGTAGGTTTATTTTTTTTTTTTAGTTTAAATCGCTTCTTTTAAATAATTTATTTATTATTTAAAATTGTGGGGTGGTGGCCTAAGTCGGCCGACGATATCCAGCAGGCTGCGGCTGCGAAGGCTCCATATCGAACGGACAGTGGTTTTTTCGTCTCACGGAGATTGTGCCGTGATTTGAGTTCGATTTAAACTTGTATTTTCAGGTACTGAGGGGGCGGCTTTTCAATTGGAAAACGGGCTCGATTGTTGTAAGGCGAAGTGCGGAGCTGGAAAAGTGCTTCGGCGGCGGGGGGGAAATGAAAAGTCCCGGTTGAAAAAAAAAGTTTTTTCCCCCCCACCCTCAAGGTATAGACCAGTATTGATCTCCCGGTTGGGCGGAACTTCGGACATTTCTGACGGTAAATATCCAGTTTTACAGTACAGATTTAGTCTTAATAACTTCTAGTAATCGGGCTCCGTAATTGTTCCCGGTAATTTATTCCGAGAGCTGCTCCGTCCCGACTTATCGGGGAAAAACAGGTTCTCGACTCCGGACTATAGTTCGGTTAGCTGCGGAAACAATTCTAAAAAAGTACTAAGGAACCGAACATCGATATATAACCTCACCGAATAGGTTATCGGCTGCGGCCGGTTATCGATATATACGGGTGAATCGATGTCCGGTTTATCGCGCTTTAAACGATGCGAAAAAAGAAATAACCCGCAGAATTTTGAAGCTACGGTCGAAGTAGAAAGCGCGACCCGTCGGAAGCCTTTATTGAGGTGGGCGACGCGAAAAAAAAATATATAACCCGCCTAATTCGGTAAAAATTGAAAGCGCAACCCGTCCGACGCCTTTATAGAGGTGGGCGACGCGAAAAAAATATATAACCCGCCTAATTCGGTAAAAATTGAAAGCGCAACCCGTCGGACGCCTTTATAGAGGTAGGCGAAAAAAAAATATATAACCCGCCTAATTCGGTAAAAATTGAAAGCGCAACCCGTCGGATGCCTTTATAGAGGTAGGCGATGCGAAAAAAAAATATATAACCCGCCTAATTCGGTAAAAATTGAAAGCATAACCCGTCGGACGCCTTTATAGAGGTAGGCGATGCGAAAAAAAATATAACCCGCCTAATTCGGTAAAATTGAAAGCAACCCGTCCGACGCCAGGGCTTCCGCCTTTATAGAGGTAGGCGATGCGAAAAAAAAATATATAACCCGCCTAATTCGGTAAAAATTGAAAGCACAACCTGTCGGATGCCTTTATAGAGGTACGCGATGCGAAAAAAACCTGCCTAATTACCAAGGGTTGGTCGAAATAGAAAGCTCAATTGGTAGAAAGACATCGATGACCTCCGTAGTCCCTACAGTAAATTTTAACCCTATTATTATTTCCGCGGTCTACAGTGTATTTAAATTTTTTTTTTTTTGTAGGATGAAACACTGAATAAGTCGCGGCTATGGCTTCGGTAGTAGGCGGGGGTCCGGCGCCCGACCAGCAGCGCCGCGCAGCAGGCCGCCGCCGAACAGAGGCTCCAGCTTCTGCAGGAGATGCGCTGCCAGAATTTCGACCTGATACGCTTCGCCAGCTACAGGACGGCGTGCAAGCTGAGGTTCGTCCAGAAGAAGCTCAACCGTAAGTGATTTGAATTTATACATAGCCTGAATATCCTACAGAAATATTTGAATTTATAGACCCAATATTCTCTGGTGTATGATAGCCCTGGACCTGAATATCCTCCAGAAAATTTGAATTTATTACCAATATTTTGGTATATCTGATAGCCTGTAGTACTGACCTAGACCTGAATATCCTCCAGAAAATTTGAATTTATTACCAATATTTTGGTATATCTGATAGCCTGTAGTACTGACCTAGACCTGAATATCCTCCAGAAAATTTGAATTTATAGTACCAATATTTTGGTATATCTGATAGCCTGTAGTACTGACCTAGACCTGAATATCCTCCAGAAAATTTGAATTTATAGACCCAATATTCTGGTATATCTGATAGCCTGTAGTACTGACCTAGACCTGAATATCCTCCAGAAAATTTGAATTTATTACCAATATTTTGGTATATCTGATAGCCTGTAGTACTGACCTAGACCTGAATATCCTCCAGAAAAATTTGAATTTATTACCAATATTTTGGTATATCTGATAGCCTGTAGTACTGACCTAGACCTGAATATCCTCCAGAAAATTTGAATTTATAGACCCAATATTCTCTGGTATATCTGATAGCCTGTAGTACTGCCCTAGACCTGAATATCCTCCAGAAAATTTGAATTTATAGACCTGAATACCCAATATTTTGGTATATCTGATAGCCTGTAGTACTGACCTAGACCTGAATATCCTCCAGAAAAGAATTTATACCCAATATTTTGGTATATCTGATAGCCTGTAGTACTGACCTAGACCTGAATATCCTCCAGAAAAATTTGAATTTATAGACCCAATATTCTGGTATATCTGATAGCCTGTAGTACTGACCTAGACCTGAATATCCTCCAGAAAATTTGAATTTATAGACCCAATATTCTCTGGTATATCTGATAGCCTGTAGTACTGACCTAGACCTGAATATCCTCCAGAAAAATTTCGAATTTATAGACCCAATATTCTCTGGTATATCTGATAGCCTGTAGTACTGCCCTAGACCTGAATATCCTCCAGAAAATTTGAATTTATAGACCCAATATTCTCTGGTATATCTGATAGCCTGTAGTACTGCCCTAGACCTGAATATCCTCCAGAAAATTTGAATTTATAGACCCAATATTCTCTGGTATATCTGATAGCCTGTAGTACTGTCCTAGACCTGAATATCCTCCAGAAAATTTGAATTTATAGACCCAATATTCAGGTATATCTGATAGCCTGTAGTACTGTCCTAGACCTGAATATCCTCCAGAAAAATTTGAATTTATAGACCCAATATTCTCCGGTATATCTGATAGCCTGTAGTGCCGGCCTAGAAATTTTGAATTTAAATTTTGACAGTGAACCTCGTCGACATATGGAACGTTATCGAAGCGTTCCGCGAAAACGGACTTAACACGCTGGAACCAACCGCCGAGCTGAACGTGACCAGGCTCGAGACGCTGGTCTCGTCGCTCTACCACAACCTGAACAAGCGGCTTCCGCTCCAGCAGCAGGTCAGCGTCGAAGCCGACTCTTCGCTCCTGCTCAACTGGCTATTGTCTGCGTACTACGTGTAAGCCGCCCGATTTTGTTACGACTGTCCGCTCGGATTTTAAAAGGAAACCAGTAAAAATTGTAATTTTATATACCTGTTTTGTGGTCTGCGAGGGGTTCGCGATGTTTCTGTCTCCTCTCTCGCCGCTGTTCGGTCTTTCGCTAGACAGCGGTTTCGGCCTCTCGCCACCTTCAGTTAGTCACCGTCAGCACTTTGGATGTTTTTTTGGGGCATCCTCACTGCCCACTGTCACTTTCACATGTACTATAAATATATACTGTAGGTCCGCGATGTTTCTGTCTCCTCTCTCGCCGCTGTTCGGTCTTTCGCTAGACAGCGGTTTCGGCCGCTCGCCACCTTCAGTTAGTCACCGTCAGCACTTTGGATGTTTTTCGGGGCCATCCTCACTGCCCACTGTCACTTTCCCGCTGTGTAATCCAACAGTACAGTACAGTGACTGACACAGCGCTACTGAAGATGGCGAGAGGCCGAAACCGGTCTAGCGAAAGACCAAACAGGCGAGAGAGGAGACAGAAACATCACGAACCTAGAGTATGTGTAAAAATTGTGTTGAAAGCAATGGTACAAGTGTTAAAATTTGTACATATATTAATTAAAAAATTAAAAAGGAATCTAATTATAAAAAATTTTAATTAATAAGGAGATACTTGATAGGCAGGTAAAAAGTGTTCATACATTTTTGCCACTTTTTATTATATTAGCTGTAGTTTTCTGTCTTTCTCAATTATTTAGAACAATCAATCTTCAATCCTTCTGAAATATATCTCGAATATTGATTTTTTCAAAATTTATATATATATATATATATATATATATATATATATATATATTAATTAACAAATTAAAAAGGTATCCAATTTAAAAATTTTTAATTAATAAGGAGATATTTTATAGGCAAATTTTGGTTTATGAATTGACAAAAAAGTGGCTTATAATCTATATATATATATATATATATATATATATATATATATAAATTAAAAATTATTAAAAAAATTTTAATTAATGATTTATTCGATAGGCAAGTAGAAATATATATATTAAAAAAATAATCTATTATTTATGATAGAATTTTTGCCACTTTTTATTATATAAGCTGAGGTTTTAATTTAAAATTTTTTTTATTCATATTCAATTGAAAAGATAGAAAGTCTTTCTTAATTATTCAGAACAAGATTATCCGTAACGAAGAAATACGTCTCGAATATGATTTTTTGCGATATATATAAATAATTGTAAATAATTTATAGATATATTTTGGGCCAAATCAGTGGCCAGAGTTGATAATTTGTTCGTTATGAAAATAAATAAATAAACTGATTTTTTTTTTATATTTTCGCAGCGAGAGCTTGGGCAAAATACGCGTTTTCTCGATCAAGGTGGCGCTGGCGACGATGTGCGCCGGCAAGCTGATGGACAAACTCAGGTGTAAGCGTAACCGAAACGTCGTATATATATATTTTCCTCTTATCGGTTTTATATATATATATGATTATTTATAGTATATATTTTTTTTTTCCAGATATGTTTTCTCAAGTCTGCGATTCGAACGGTTTTCTCGTCGCCGCCAAATTTTCCCACTACCTCAAACAGGTGTTGGCCCTACCGGCCGCCGTCTATGAATCTCCTTCATTCACGTTCCGCGAAGAGCTGGCGTCTGAAATATTCGCCGGGGTATGTATATATATATATATATATATATATATATATATATATATACAGAGAAAGAGAGGGGGAGAGGAGGGTAATAATTAATTTCTATTAATATATTTTTATATATATATATTTTTTTCAGAACGGCAAAGTGACCGTAAACGATTTTATGGACACTATGATGTCGGACCCGGCGCCTGCATGTCTCGTCTGGCTACCGTTGTTGCACAGGCTCGCCAGCGTCGAAAACGGTAACATAACCTCAAAACTACTATATTTTAACAATTAAATTTTAAGCACTTTTACTTAAGAACTTTTATGTTTTAATAGAATATTAATTAAAAAAAAAAATTCAACTTATATCAAGATGGCCACTGTCATTTTGGAATTCAAGATGGCCGCCATTTGAGAAAATTTTTTTTTCAAAATTAAAGGGAAATTATCATTTTTTCGTTAGTTCGTTGATCTGGCACATTGGACTATCAAGATGTACATTTATACATCTCGTAATTGTATTTATTATATGGGAATTAAATTATTTAAATTAACAAAATGGATGCCACCATATCAAGATGGCCGCCCTCGGAAGGGATGTTTTTTTTTTTCGGTTATAATTTTTTCAGTTGAAAAATTGTCGACACTGTAGCCATTTTCCGGTGGAATTTTCGCGCGTTAACTACGTACTTTTATATTTATTTATATATATATTATTTTTACAAGTCGTCCACGCCACGGTATGCGACGCCTGCCACAGGGAGAACTACACCGGCTTCCGGTACAGGTGCGCCAAGTGCCACAGCTTCCAGATGTGCCAGGATTGTTTCTAGCGCGGCCGCGCCGACGCACACTATCGAACACGACGTCAAAGAGTACACGACATACGTGAGTATTAATAATTAATTGTTAGTATTAATTTCGTAATATTAACCTTAATTTCATGATATACATATATATATATATATATATATATTATATATGTGTATATATATATATATATATATATATATATATATATCATATATTACTAGTGTATTGTAAATTATGATATGTAATTGCCTGTATTTGTAATTGGTTTGAATTAAATTTCAATAACACTGTTGAATAAACAAGATGGCCGCCTCTAGCTGTATTTCAACTTTAGGACAAAGAATTTTCAAACACTTTTGAGAATTATAACAAATTATTTACGATGTAATAATTTTATATTTTTAAATTATGATATATATATATTTAATTGAATGTATTTGTAAATAAAAGGAAAATGTTTTTATAACATTTATTGGTAATTGGTAAGATGGCGGCCGTGACGTAATCAAGATGGCCGCCGCCCGTACCCCCGGCCAGTAGGTCGGCCATTTTGAGATACTTTCTGAAACGAGTTTTTGAATTCAATTCGTTTTTATTAGCCGGAATAAACGTTCGAATATCGTTTTTTATTGTGTATTTTTATTATTTATGTTGCAGAAATCGCCGAGCAAGCAGATCGGCCACTCGCTTAGAAAATCGTTCAGGTGCGTGCCGGACAAGGGAAAGGCGAATATACCGCGTTTTCCCGACCATCCCGAAAAGCCACTCAACCTTTCGCACATAGTGTGAGTATTGCGGCGGAAATATTTCGGTAATAATTCGGTTTTTAATTTATTAATATTTTTTTATTAAACAGGCCGCCTTCGCCGCTACCCTCCCACAACGGTTTCCCCGACTATACGCCCGGTTACGACATGGGCTCGCTCGACAGCCGATCAACGGCGAGGAGGTATTTCGCGCGATTAAAATTAATTAAATCGACCGTATAAACGCCGATATTGATATTATTATCGTTCTATTTTGCAGTCCGGGCAAATGCGTCGTCCAGGCGATGATGCGGTTGGACGACGAGCACAAGCTGATCGCGCGGTATGCAGCGAGGTTGGCGCAAGAGGCCCACCAGCACTCGGTAATTATCGACCGACGTCTGTATATATATTAAAAATTAGGTTAAAATTAACTCCACGGGCCCACAAGGTGTATTCGATATATACGGGCGAATCGGTGTGGTCGACTCGGCCGTATTTGTACGAGACGTGAAAAAAAAAAGCCGCCTAATTCGGTAAAAATAAAGAGCACGAACCGTCGGACGCGTTTATAGAGGTAGGCGATGTGAAAAAAAATATAACCCGCCTAATTCGGTAAAAATAAAAGCACAACCCGTCGGACACCTTTATAGAGGTAGGCGATGCGAAAAAAAAATATATAACCCGCCTAATTCGGTAAAAATTGAAAGCATAACCCATCGGATGCCTTTATAGAGGTAGGCGATGTGAAAAAAAAAATATATAACCCGCCTAATTCGGTAAAAATAAAAGCACAACCCGTTGGACGCCTTTATAGAGGTAGGCGATGTGAAAAAAATATATAACCCGCCTAATTCGGTCATAATAAGAAGCACAACCTGTTGGACACCTTTATAGAGGTAGGCGATGTGAAAAAAAAATATAACCCGCCTAATTTTGGTAAAAAAAAGAGCACAACCCGTCGGACGCCTTTATAGAGGTAGGCGATGTGAAAAAAAAATAAATAACCCGCCTAATTCGGTCATAATAAGAAGCACAACCCGTCGGACACCGTAATAATGGTACGCGATGTGAAAACAAATACCGATGACCGAGTCGACGACATCGATTCGCCCGATAACCTCGGTGGCCCCCTACAGTAAATTTTAACCTAGAAATTATAGAGCGGAAGCCTCCGAATAGAAATGATTATGAGCCGATACGTTTTATTTTGCGACCAGCAGCAGCAGCAACAGCAGCAGCCGTCGGGGCCGATGCAGGGTCGAACGCCGACCGATATTCCGTTGGCCAACCTGGACACGTCGCGCGCTCAGCGCGAGCTCATAACGCAGCTCGAGGCTAAGAACAGGGAGATCATGCGCGAAATCGCCCGGCTTAGGTGAGATTTCTAATTTCGTATACCTCTTTATGAGACGGTCTACAGTATCCAACTCTTTTCCTTCTATTATAGACAACCTGGAAATCTTCAAACGTAAGAGAAGCAGCATTATAAATGAGAAAATTAATTCCCAGAGTGAGGGGATTTTTACCCCTATAATCCTGTTAAAGGATCACGCCATCCCCTTCCTACAATCTGACTCACACTTAGAAAACGGATTGACAAAACCCCCCAATAACAATAACAGAACACATATATATAAACGGCTGACATACTGACAGAGAGAGAGAGAGAGAGAGAGAGAGAGAGAGAGAGAGAGAGAGAGAGAGAGAGAGAGAGGTATTATATATATATATATATATATATATATAGTACATGTGAAAGTGACAGTGGGCAGTGAGGATGCCCCAAAAAACATCCAAAGTGCTAACAGTGACTAACTGAAGATGGCGAGCAGCCGAAACCGCTGTCTAGCGAAAGACCGAACAGCGAGAGGAGGACAGAAACATCGCGAACCTACAGTTTTCTAATTTCATTTTCGCCAATCCACGGTATTCCGTCGCCTGTTCTAAACGATTTCCGTTCGTTTTCGTTCGGCAGGCGCGAACAGGAAGTGGTCGGCAACGACGACAACCCGGCCCTGATGAGCGAGCTTCGCGCGCTTCGCCAGCGCAAGGACGAGCTCGAGAGCCATCTGACTTCGTTGCAGGACTCCAGGCGGCACCTCATGCTTCAGCTCGAGGGTCTCATGAAGCTGTTGAAGGTGAAAATTCAAAAATTATTTCTTCCCATATATATATATATATATATATATATATATATATATATATATATATATATTACTGATTTATCGATATATATGCGTGAATCAATGTCATCAACTTGGTCAGCCATATTTGTTTTCACATCGCCTACCTCTATAAAGGTGTCCGACGGGTTCTGCTTTTTTATTTTTACCCAAAATTAGGCGGGTTATATTTTTTTTCACATCGCCTACCTCTATAAAGGAATGACCGGGTTGTGCTTTTATTTTTACCAAAATTAGGCGGGTTATATTTTTTTTTCACATCGCCTACCTCTATAAAGGTGTCCGACAGGTTGTGCTTTCAATTTTTACCGAATTAGGCGGGTCATATTTTTTTTTCGCCAACCTCTATAAAGGTGTCCAACGGGTTGTGCTTTCAATTTTTACCGAATTAGGCGGGTTATATTTTTTTCGCATCGCCTACCTCTATAAAGGTGTCCGACGGGTTGTGCTTTTTATTTTTACCGAATTAGGCGGGTTATATATTTTTTTTTCGCGTCGCCAACCTCTATAAAGGCGTCCGACGGGTTCTGCTTTATATTTTTACCAAAATTAGGCGGGTTATATTTTTTTTTCACATCGCCTACCTCTATAAAGGCATCAGATGGGTTGTGCTTTCTATTTTGACATCCCTTCGAAATTAGGCGGGTTATATTTTTTTTTTCGCATCGCCTACCTCTATAAAGTCCGACGGGTCGTGCTTTTTATTTTTACACAAATTAGGCAGGTTTTTTTTCACATCTCGTACCCTTGTTTGGCTCCGAATTTCTCAATACTGCCTGAATAAAAAATATATATGTAATTTTTTGTTCATATTCGGTTTACCGAAAGATTTACCTTATATATATACGTTTCAGAATCACCAGGCTTCGCCCAGGTCAACGCCGAATTCTTCGCCGAGATCGAGTAAATCCCCGCCGCCTTCATCGCGGTAAGTCATCGACCGTATTTTATTATTCGGATATATTTATTTTATTAATTAATTTAATTTAATTTTTTAAATGCGCGCAGTTCGGCACCTCCAACGCCGACTCCGACCCCTGGCGGTAGCGGCATGATGGACCCTTCGCTCTGCATGACGTGCGACGTCAGATCGACATTGGGCGGATCAGCGTCGCAGCTAATGATGAACTCGACTCCACCTTCAGGTACGTGCAAATAAACCCTCATTGTACTTTGTCCGTCGTAAAATTCCGACAGGTAGAAACGCGAACTTTCGCGTTTCGTAGCCCTCCAAGAGGCCCTGACAGCACACGAAATAACATAAAAAATATTAACTGGAGGCCGGTGAGACGTTTTTCCCAATAACTCCGGTTCTACGACAGATAAAAACGCGATTCTTTTTGCATTTTGTAGGCCTTTAAGAGCCCTAACAGCACACGGCTACGATTATGTATACGTATATATAAATATACATATATAGAAAATGCGGGGAGATTTTCTACTGAAAACGGCTCCAGTCTGAATAATTTTTTGACCGAAAGACATTTATTTAAATTTAATCGAATCGAAAACACTCTGCAAATATACCCCATTAGGCTACGATTATGTATATGTATATATAAATATATAAATATACATATATAGAAAATGCGGGGAGATTTTCTACTGAAAACGGCTCCAGTCTGAATAATTTTTTGACCGAAAGACATTTATTTAAATTTAATCGAATCGAAAACACTCTGCAAATATACCCCATTAGGCTACGATTATGTATATGTATACATAAATATATAAATATACATATATAGAAAATGCGGGGAGAATTTCTACTGAAAACGGCTCCGGTCTGAATAATATTTTGACCGAAAGATATTTATTTAAATTTAATCGAATCGAAAACACTCTGCAAATATTCCCCATTAGGCTACGATTATGTATATGTATACATAAATATATAAATATACATATATAGAAAATGCGGGGAGAATTTCGACAGAAAACGGCTCCGGTCTGAATAATTTTTTGACCGAAAGACATTTATGTAAATTTAATCGAATCGAAAACACTCTGCAAATATTCCCCATTAGGCTACGATTATTTATATGTATATTTAAATATATAAATATACATATATAGAAAATGCGGGGAGAATTTCGACAGAAAACGGCTCCGGTCTGAATAATTTTTTGACCGAAAGACATTTATGTAAATTTAATCGAATCGAAAACACTCTGCAAATATACCCCATTAGGCTACGATTATGTATATGTATACATAAATATATAAATATACATATATAGAAAATGCGGGGAGAATTTAGACAGAAAACGGCTCCGGTCTGAATAATTTTTTGACCGAAAGACATTTATTTAAATTTAATCGAATCGAAAACACTCTGCAAATATACCCCATTAGGCTACGATTATATATATGTATATAAATATATAAATATACATATATAGAAAATGCGGGGAGAATTTCTACTGAAAACGGCTCCGGTCTGAATAATTTTTTGACCGAAAGACATTTATTTAAATTTAATCGAATCGAAAACACTCTGCAAATATACCCCATTAGGCTACGATTATTTATATGTATATATAAATATATAAATATACATATATAGAAAATGCAGGGAGAATTTCAACAGAAAACGGCTCCGGTCTGAATAATTTTTTGACCGAAAGACATTTATTTAAATTTAATCGAATCGAAAACACTCTGCAAATATACCCCATTAGGCTACGATTATTTATATGTATACATAAATATATAAATATACATATATAGAAAATGCGGGGAGAATTTCGACAGAAAACGGCTCCGGTCTGAATAATTTTTTGACCGAAAGACATTTATTTAAATTTAATCGAATCGAAAACACTCTGCAAATATACCCCATTAGGCTACGATTATGTATATGTATACATAAATATATAAATATACATATATAGAAAATGCGGGGAGATTTTCTACTGAAAACGGCTCCAGTCTGAATAATTTTTTGACCGAAAGACATTTATTTAAATTTAATCGAATCGAAAACACTCTGCAAATATACCCCATTAGGCTACGATTATTTATATGTATATATAAATATATAAATATACATATATAGAAAATGCGGGAGAATTTCAACGGAAAACGGCTCCGGTCTGAATAATTTTTTGACCGAAAGACATTTATTTAAATTTAATCGAATCGAAAACACTCTGCAAATATACCCCATTAGGCTACGATTATTTATATTTATATATGAATATATAAATATACATATATAGAAAATGCGGGGAGAATTTCAACGGAAAACGGCTCCGGTCTGAATAATTTTTTGACCGAAAGACATTTATTTAAATTTAATCGAATCGAAAACACTCTGCAAATATACCCCATTAGGCTACGATTATTTATATTTATATATGAATATATAAATATACATATATAGAAAATGCAGGGAGAATTTCAACGGAAAACGGCTCCGGTCTGAATAATTTTTGACCGAAAGACATTTATTTAAATTTAATCGAATCGAAAACACTCTGCAAATATACCCCATTAGGCTACGATTATTTATATGTATATATAAATATATAAATATACATATATAGAAAATGCGGGGAGAATTTCAACAGAAAACGGCTCCGGTCTGAATAATTTTTTGACCGAAAGACATTTATTTAAATTTAATCGAATCGAAAACACTCTGCAAATATACCCCATTAGGCTACGATTATTTATATTTATATATGAATATATAAATATACATATATAGAAAATGCAGGGAGAATTTCAACGGAAAACGGCTCCGGTCTGAATAATTTTGTGACCGAAAGACATTTATTTAAATTTAATCGAATCGAAAACACTCTGCAAATATACCCCATTAGGCTACGATTATTTATATTTATATATGAATATATAAATATACATATATAGAAAATGCAGGGAGAATTTCAACGGAAAACGGCTCCGGTCTGAATAATTTTTTGACCGAAAGACATTTATTTAAATTTAATCGAATCGAAAACACTCTGCAAATATACCCCATTAGGCTACGATTATTTATATGTATATTTAAATATATAAATATACATATATAGAAAATGCGGGAGAATTTCGACAGAAAACGGCTCCGGTCTGAATAATTTTTTGACCGAAAGACATTTATTTAAATTTAATCGAATCGAAAACACTCTGCAAATATACCCCATTAGGCTACGATTATTTATATGTATATTTAAATATATAAATATACATATATAGAAAATGCGGGGAGAATTTCGACAGAAAACGGCTCCGGTCTGAATAATTTTTTGACCGAAAGACATTTATTTAAATTTAATCGAATCGAAAACACTCTGCAAATATACCCCATTAGGCTACGATTATGTATATGTATACATAAATATATAAATATACATATATAGAAAATGCGGGGAGAATTTCGACAGAAAACGGCTCCAGTCTGAATAATTTTTTGACCGAAAGACATTTATTTAAATTTAATCGAATCGAAAACACTCTGCAAATATACCCCATTAGGCTACGATTATTTATATGTATATTTAAATATATAAATATACATATATAGAAAATGCGAGGAGAATTTCGACAGAAAAGTGTACTGAAAACGGCTCCAGTCTGAATAATTTTTTGACCGAAAGACATTTATTTAAATTTAATCGAATCGAAAACACTCTGCAAATATACCCCATTAGGCTACGATTATGTATATGTATACATAAATATATAAATATACATATATAGAAAATGCGGGGAGAATTTCGACAGAAAACGGCTCCGGTCTGAATAATTTTTTGACCGAAAGACATTTATTTAAATTTAATCGAATCGAAAACACTCTGCAAATATACCCCATTAGGCTACGATTATTTATATGTATATTTAAATATATAAATATACATATATAGAAAATGCGGGAGAATTTCGACAGAAAACGGCTCCGGTCTGAATAATTTTTGACCGAAAGACATTTATTTAAATTTAATCGAATCGAAAACACTCTGCAAATATACCCCATTAGGCTACGATTATGTATATGTATACATAAATATATAAATATACATATATAGAAAATGCGGGGAGAATTTCAACAGAAAACGGCTCCGGTCTGAATAATTTTTTGACCGAAAGACATTTATTTAAATTTAATCGAATCGAAAACACTCTGCAAATATACCCCATTAGGCTACGATTATTTATATGTATATATAAATATATAAATATACATATATAGAAAATGCGGGAGAATTTCAACGGAAAACGGCTCCGGTCTGAATAATTTTTTGACCGAAAGACATTTATTTAAATTTAATCGAATCGAACACACTCTGCAAATATACCCCATTAGGCTACGATTATGTATATGTATATATAAATATATAAATATACATATATAGAAAATGCGGGGAGATTTTCTACTGAAAACGGCTCCAGTCTGAATAATTTTTTGACCGAAAGACATTTATTTAAATTTAATCGAATCGAAAACACTCTGCAAATATACCCCATTAGGATACGATTATGTATATGTATATAGAAATATATAAATATACATATATAGTGCGGGAGAATTTGAAAAGTCTGAATAATTTTTAGACATTTATTTAAATTTTCGAAAAACAGCAAATATATTAGGCTACGACATATATAGAAAATGCGGGAGAATTTACAGAGGCCGATGAGACATTTTTCTCCATAACTCTTGTTCTACGACATAAAAATGCGATTCTTTTTGCATTTTATAGGCCTTTAAGTGCCCTAACAGCACACGAAATTGCAGATAAAAAAGATTAACTGGAAGGAACGTTATTTCTCCATAACTCCAGTTCTATGGCAGATAGAAACACGGTTCTTTTTGAATTTTGTAGGCCTTTAAGAGGCCTTACAGGACACGGCAGATAATAAAGAATTTATTATTATAAAATTATTTTTGTCGTCGCAGGCTTTTCCGGCAGCTGCCTGCCGTCGTCCGGAATGACAGCCCAGCAGCAGCAACAGCAGCAGCAGCAGCAGCAGATGTTGATGATGATGAACAACTCTTGCAGCCCGCTGCAGCCAGGAAGTGGAGGGAGGTCCCTCTGCAACGACCTCCTGGAAGCCGCGGATTCTGTGACGAATGCCATGTCGAGCCTCGTGCGGGAGCTTAACTCAGGTGAGGAGGAGGAGGAGGGAACCGGAGCCGGAGCCGGAACCGGAACCGGAGTGTCGAGACCGATGCGCGAACGCGGCTACGCAGAAACTCTGGCGTAAATAATACAGAGGCGGTAGCGGGGAAAACTTTACGGATGCCGTAAACTAGATCGTGCCGGCGGTTTTTTGTGGTCTTCGCGGCGTTCGGAATACAGCCATCTTCAGTAGCATAGTCAGTCACTTCCGGCGTTGGGGTGTCCCCGTTTTCTGCGGCTAAATGAATACGCAATTGTGCGGATTGAATCCTCAGCGGCGTCCATAATCTGGCGCGCACGAACTATACCTCGATTAGGTACCCATATCCGCCGTCTTTCGGATCGAAATCGCTTAAAACTTATCGCGAAATCTACGTTATTCCGAACCCCTCGCAGACCACAAACCGTGGTATACAGAATCCGGAAAGTATAATTCAATCAAAACGGGATATCGTGACAGTAAATAGACTCGGAATTCCGGCGTTAAGAATGCTTTATATATCTATATCGGGGGGACCGGGAGAAAGTAATTTTTTCGTGTAAAATTCTTCAATTTTTCGCTCTAACGTCGAAATATTATATTTTTTTCGTTTTCTTCTTGCACATTGTCGAACGAAATTTCATCAGTAGATACCTTATGCACTTATAAACGAAAACTTTCTTTGTATTTATATTCCTCGAAATAAAGTAAGTGAAGTAAAGTTACAGGTTCCCGAAACTGTGTTTTCTTTTCTGTCCGAAGGGAACGAAATTTTTTGGTTTCCACGATATGGGATTTTCGCGAATTCTCCCCTTTTCTTATACATCGTTTATACAGCGTAGCATTTATATATATATATATATTTTTTTTTTTGTATATTGAGCCTGCAAAATTATTGTCTTATAATTATTTATTTTCTTTTTCTTTTTTATTTTCTGTTTTCGTTCAATCATTTCACCGAATTTTCACTCCATCTATACTAATATTGTGCACCCGTCTTCTAGCCGTAAATATCCATTTTATATACATAGATAATATGTATATATATATATTAGGGATACCCAAAAGTAATGAACAATTTGATTTTGGAATTAATTTTATTTCGCTTCAAAAGAAACTTTTAATTATTAATCTAATATATATCTTCCCGAAAATTTTTACCTTTTGGATTACCTTTGGGTACACCTAGTATATATATATATATACATATTTTATTCAGTAGTAAATAAACCCCCGAATTATAATTTTTCTCTAATTATTCTTGCGCATTTTTCAACCCCTCTTTCTTCCATCCCCCCCCTTAACCCTCAGTAAATTTTTTTAACACCAAATAATCTATTTTTTTTGTTCCCGTTATAAATATATTTTTTTATATATTAGGTGTACTACCCAAAGGTAATCAACAATTTGATAAAATATATTTTTTTTGGTCTCGAGTTTTTCACGAGAGGGGAAATTTCTTTCGAAGCAAAATAAAATTAATTTTAAACTCAAAATGTCGATTACTCTTGAGTACCCCTAATATATATAATTAATATTGATTTATTTTTTTAAATATAACTCAAATATCAGTCATATCTTGTATAGTCCAGGGGTGGGGTTCGTATTAATTAAATTATTTTTTTTTTTTAAACAATTTTACTTTAATTTTTCGTTTTTCCGCCTTCCCGAAATCTCTCTTGTACATTTGTCTTCTCTCTCTCTCTCTTTCATGCCTATCGTACTTACGTAGTTTTAATAAATTCTCGATAATAATAATTAGCGTTTTTTTAAATGAAAATTGAAAATTTATAGATAATAAAAGAAAATTTTTGGGAAAAATCCGCCCGACTGAAGTTTAGCGAAGGACATCAGTGGTTGATCGTTTTGGGTTTTTTTTTTTTGTTTTTTGTTGTTTTCGTTTGTTTCCGTTCTTTTATTCTGTTCCCGTTTCGTTTGTTCCGTATAGAATTTACGTTTTGGTTTTTATTATATTCACTCTGAGTTCAGAAATACAGTACACGTTTACAAAAAAAAAAAATAAAATAAAAATAAATTTAAATAATAAACGAAAATAAAACCGCCGAAAAAACCGGGAAAAAATGTACAAATCAAGGATTGTAATTTTACAGAGAGCTCCGACCAGGAAGACACTACGACCGAGGCTCAGTTACGTAAACCTTTGGGTAAGTTATGAAAATTAAAAAAAAAAGGAAAAACCGAAAACAAAATAAAATTAAAACCGCTTTTTTTTTGAAAAAAAACACTCGGACGGTTTAAATCAAAATCAAACAGAATTTTTTTGTTACATATATTATATTTTTATTCCCCATTCGCTTTCAGTTTATATTACAGATAACACAATTTTAATATTTTTTTTTTTTTTTTTTATTAAGATTTATTTCTGAATTTTTATTTATTTACGAGATGTGTGAGAGATGAAATTTGAGTAGCTGCTGGAAGTGCTGCTATAAAGCGATTTAACGAAAAAAAAATAAAAAAATTGTTTTCGTCACTTCTCCGTTAGCCGAGAGAGAGAACGATGAAACAGAGTGGACCGAAAAATTTTTAACTAAAAACTCGGATATTAAACCGAATTTTTGTTACTTTTTGTGGTGCTACAGAGGAGACGACAGAAAAAAACCTCTACAGTATTCCAACCCCTCGGAAACCCGAAAAAAAGGTACGTTGAACTCTGAGTTTCATTTAATTGGAGTTTCAATTGAAGAGACAGTTTCGTTAACGGAGAAATCGAAAAAGGGAAAAACGCTCTCTGTTTCGAACAAATTCCGTAACGAACCTTACGAATTTAAGAAATTTCGTCAGATTTTTTCTTCCCGGCTAACGGAAAGGTACTTAAATTTTTCGAACGTTAAAAACCGGGTTTTAAAAACTGTTAATAAATATTAATAAATAAATTAAATTCCTTCTGCGACGACCCCCCCCCCTAAACCCAGATTCCTTCACGTTTTTATTTTTTTTTTTTTTATTTCAATTTTGTTTCCGTTTTGTTTGTTTGTTTTCAGCCCAGTCGCCGAAACCGAGGGACGACACTGCAACTTAAAAGGGGGCGAAAAACAAAAATAATTTCGGACTTTAAATGACACAATTTTAAATTAAGTGTAGTTAGGGTAGCCAAAAAAGTAATCGGCATTTCGACTCTGAATTAATTTTATTTCGCTAAAAAAAAAAAAAGATTTCGAACCAGATAATATAATAAGCTTTATTTTATATGTTTTAAGCCCCGGTGCTTAGACTGACGACTACTGATTCAGGAACATTTTAAGTTTTATTATACTTTTTTTTTGTTAAGTTTTTCTTCTGTTAATTTTTATTTTTCGATTTATTATTTTTTTTTTAAAAATTGTTCCGTAGAAAGACAAAAATTGAGAAAACGGAAACGAAGAATGATGCGTTTATTATTTGTTTTTAGGTAAGTGGGAAAAAAAAAACTCTTCTGTTTTTAAATTTTATTCAGAAATATAAATGAGGTTGTTTTATATTTAAATTTCGACATTCCGATCGATAATATATATATATATATATATATATTTGATCAATTAAAACATTCCGATGTCTGGGATAATATTTAAATTTGTTGATAATTTTATAAAAAAAAAATAAAATTTAATATTTAATCTAGTAGAACACATTCCAATTATTCTGTAAATAATGGTTTTGTTTTTGCTCGAATTATGTTTTTTTTTATATATATATAACAGTTGGGAAGGTTATACTCACCCTCAGGTTATCCTACTTTATATATATATGTATGTATATGTACATTGAACATTATGTGAAGAATAATGGAAGTACATGAATATTAGGGGAATATATGTAAAGAAAATGACTATAATATTAATTATATTTAATATATATATCTCCTAACCAGAACCTTGGGTGAGTATAATCATCATAATTCTTTTTATATATATATATATACATACATAAAATATTTGGAGTATATACATACATATATATATAAATGCAAATAGTTGCATTCACGAATCAGTATTTTACCAATTTTTTTTTTGAATGATTTTTTTAAATTTCATAAATTTTTTTTATGTTCCTTTTTCGATTATTCCTTTCGCCCCCATCTATGTATTTCACACAACCCATTTTACATACACATATATATATATATTATGTATATTTATATATGTTATTTTGGTTGCACTGTTCAAATTTTGATCATATGATGTATATATATATATATATATATATATATATATATATATATATATATATATATACATCAAAAATATTATACAAAGACTTTGAACAGTGTACAAGTCGTTGCATGCTCAAAAACTTTTTATTCCATCAAAAACAAAACGAAAAAGAAACATTTCGGCATGTTCACTAAAAAACTAATTCAGCACTTATTATTTTATGTTTTTTTTTTTTTTGTTTGTTATTTTATTACTGTTATCAAATTTATTAGATATTGTATAAGGCAGATACATATATATATAGTGTATTATATATATAATATATATTGAAGAGGAAATATAGTTATATTTTTTTATTAAAACAAAATTTGTTTTATTTTTTTTTTGTTTTAATTTCATTATTAATTATTAGTAATGTGGAGTATATGTAATTAATGATTTAAAATAATTTTTTTTTGGGCCTCTAATACAATAAAAATTGTTTGGGTTTTAGGAGTTTCAGTGTTCTCGGATAAATTGAATATATTAAATAATTTTTAAATTTTTTTCCATTCCATTAAGTATGGAATTATTTTTTATTTAAATTTTAATTAGGTTTAAGTGGGAGTTTTATGATGAATCGCGGTATAATAAATCGATTTTAAGGCATTATTCAGGCACACCCGGAAGTTGTCGTTTGACGACGTCCTGGTTTCTCTGTACAGACTTTGAGGGGGAGCGCGAGGACGAGGACGAGGAGGAGAACGCCGCGGACGGAGGAGCGGTCTGGGCCTCCAGGAGGTCGCAACAGCCTCCTCCGGCAGGCGCCACCCTGGTCTCGGCCTCACTGGTCCTCGGCTCCAACGGCCCCACCCAGCACCTGAACAAGGACTACGTGCTGGAGGAGAAGGATCACGGCGTGTCGCAGGTGAGGATCTGAAATCCGAGGGTCGGCGGGGGTTGGCAAAGGTGTACGATGAGTGAGGTCTAGGGACGCTTCGTCTTGACGAAGGAAACGTTCGGAATCCCTTAGGGCGGCCTTCGAACTATGGGAAAAGACGTCGAGCAAAAGGTATACGATGAGTGAGGAGTCCTTAATGGACACCTGCAGGTGTCAGGACACTTCGTCTTGACGAAGGAAACGTTCAGAATCCCTAGGGCGGCCTTCGAACTATGGGAAAAGACGTCGAACGAAAGGTATACGATGAGTAAGGAGTCCTTAATGGACACCTGCAGGTCTCAGGACACTTCGTCTTGACGAAGGAAACGTTCAGAATCCCTAGGGCGGCCTTCGAACTATGGGAAAAGACGTCGAACGAAAGGTATACGATGAGTAAGGAGTCCTTAATGGACACCTGCAGGTCTCAGGACACTTCGTCTTGACGAAGGAAACGTTCAGAATCCCTAGGGCGGCCTTCGAACTATGGGAAAAGACGTCGAACGAAAGGTATACGATGAGTGAGGAGTCCATAATGGACACCTTCAGGTATCAGGACACTTCGTCCTGAAGAGGTGAACGTTCGGAATCCCTAGGGCGGCCTCCGAACAATGGGAAAAGACGTCGAACAAAAGGTATACGATGAGTGAGGTGTCCTTAATGGACACCTCCAGGTCTCAGGACACTTCGTCCTGAAGAGGTGAACGTTCGGAATCCCTAGGGCGGCCTTCGAACAATGGGAAAAGACGTCGAACGAAAGGTATACGATGAGTAAGGAGTCCATAATGGACACCTTCAGGTATCAGGACACTTCGTCCTGAAGAGGTGAACGTTCGGAATCCCTAGGGCGGCCTCCGAACAATGGGAAAAGACGTCGAGCAAAGGTATACGATGAGAAGGAGTCCATAAATGGACACCTTAGGTCTCAGGACACCTCGTCCTGATGAAAGGAACGTTCGGAATCCTCCGAACAATGGGAAAAGACGTCAAAAGGAACAAAAGGTATACGGGTAAGGACACCTCGTGGACACAGAATCTCCAGGAGGGACTCCCAACAATGGGAAAAGACCCTGAACAAAAGGTATACGATGAGTAAGGACTCCATAATGGACACCTCCAGGTATCAGGACACTTCGTCCTGATGAAGGAAACGTTCGGAATCCCTAGGGGGGCCCCCGAACAATGGGAAAAGACCCTGAACAAAAGGTATACGATGAGTAGGAGTCCATAAATGGACACCTCCAGGTATCAGGACACTTGGTCCTGAATGAAACGTTCGGAATCTATCTAGGCGGCCCTCGAACAATGGGAAAAGACCCTGAACAAAAGGTATACGATGAGTAAGGACACCATAATGGACACCTCCAGGTATCAGGACACTTGTCCTCTAAGGGAAACGTTCGGAATTCTCTTGGGCGGCCTCCGAACAATGGGAAAAGACCACGAACAGGAGGTAATACGACGAGCGAGGAGTCCATAATGCTGGACACCTCCAGCTGTCAGGACTTCGTGAAGGACCTGACAATTTGTTGTTGTTTCAGATATGCCTACAGAGGCGCCCGTTGGACGTTGACGACGACGACGAGGAGGAGGATGAGGAGGGAGGTGGAGGAGGAAGAGGAGGAGGAGGTCGCCGACGTACCGCTGGAGTTGGGCTCTCCGCCGCAGTCCGAATCCTGGGACAACCCTCTGAGGTGGACTGGACCGCAGCCGCCGGCCTCGTCCTCCAGGTAGGCGGCCGGCCGGGGTTCCGGGTTGGTGTCCGACCGACCCCTGCAGATCGGACGGTGGACGTTCTCCTCCACCGCGTTCAATCCTTGACACTGTGACGGCGTCAACGGTGGGACTACAACGGGATGTTCCTCGGGAAGCGTCAACCGGAGATCTGCAGGGGATACAACTCTCATACGGGGGGTTGTAAACCCCCCCCCCACCCGACAGGTCGGATGGACGACCTAATCCGGGTCGTATCCCGGAGGGAGGGAAATTCCAAATTTTTTGGTTCCGATGACCAAAAAAAAGAAAAAAAAATCCATAAAATGGATGTACCGTAAAAACGACATCCGCGCCGGGAATCGAACCACATTCCGAGGACGCCGTTAAACGCAATTCTAAACCCCGCATATCCGAATATATCATATCATATTTAAATTAAAATTTAAAAAAAAAAAAATTTCAAATTATCAATAAACTATATATATATATATATAAATATTTTCTGTCCTAAACGAAAGCTTTTTTTTTCGAGAAGCCCATTATCAATTTTTATTTCGGGCAATTTTCGTCGTAATTTTATTTCGACGCATACATGACACGTATTCGAACCAAAAATTTATCCCAATATATATATATATATATATATATATATATATATAAATATATATATACGTCATGTATGCGTCGGGCATCGTACAAGCGTGTCATAACAATTTTCGAATCAGCACACAAATTAATATTATATATATATATATATTTTTTAATTTATTATTACTATATATATATATATATATATAAAAATACAAACATATATATATATCGTTGAAAAAACCAACTAAAAACATTAAAAAAAAAAAAAATTTTAATGATGTAACCGATTTATCGAGAATCGTCTATATATGGCCCAAATTGTAGGAATTTAAAAAAAATAAAATAAAATAAAAATTGGATGTTTCAATGGATGTATTTATCGGAAGTGGACAAATAAAAGTGGAAAATATTTGAAAAATATCTGCGTTCGTTATTACATCAAATTATATATATATATATAATGGACATAAACAAAAATTTATTTTTTTTTTTTTTTATAATATTAGTCAATGCTACAACATTCGAAAGATAAGCTCTTTCTTTCGCCCCCCCCCCTCAGCCCCGAGTGCTTTTTAAGTACATAAAAAACAGTGTTAAATAAAATATATATATATATAAAAAACAACATTTAATTAAGGGTTAATAGTTATAACTAGGGGTGAGATTCGTTTTTTTTTTGTTCTCCATCAAATTTGTTCGATATACGAAATTTTAAATATAAATTATATAATTCCATAGGCTGCCCGACGACTTTGGGGAATAAAAATTAATTTGTTTAAAAATATATATATATAAATATAACAATTTTTTTTTTTGGAAAAAGTTCCCCATTATCGATTATTTTTAAATAATTAAATTTAAAAAAAAAACTAACAAAATTTAATAAAATACAAAAATCATATTTTGCAAGCTGCCAACACGAGGAATGAACTAAATTAAAAAAATTATAAATATATATATATATATAAATATAACATTTTTAGATTGAGAATTTAAAAACAAAATTAATAAAATTTTGCAGGCGTTTAACAATTTATTTATAAATATAAGAAAATTTTAATTTTAGAAAATTCGTACTCTGCCCACGGTATAATAAATAGGAAAGTTTTGATTAAAAAAATATATATATAAATATAAATTTTTTTTTTTTTGAGAAAAAATCTCAATCGATTTTATAATTTATAAATAATTATAGAGAAAAATTTTTGTTCGTGAGGGGAATTTTCGAAGTGGGAAAGGCACTATTATTTCAGCGCAAATTTTTGATTTGATTTTTTTCGCCTTTGCCGAAAAAAAAATTTTTTTTTGTTTTCTTGGCACACGGAAAAAATAAAAAAAAAATTTTTTGGGAATTATCAAGATTTCCTTTCGCGCAGTTCGATCTCTTCACAGGTCGTTGCTTCGTTCATCTTTTTGTTCGCGCGTCGAGATCTGCTTCGAACTTCGCCGTCTACGAAATCCTGCGTCGCCCTTGAAGCGTCGCCTGCAATAAAAAAAATAAATAAAAATTAATAAAAATAAAATTCCAGAAAAACATATATATATATATATATACACATATATGTAGTTTGGTCTTCAGGAGTTCCTCAAGAGGGTATCGAAAATTTGCAATAAAAGTGGCATATACAGTAGATTAATAATTAAAATTTTCTTTTCAAACGAAATAAAATTAATTCCAAAGTCGAAATGCAGGATTACTTCTGGGTGCCCCCCGTATACTCGTAATTTAATATTTATTCTTCGATAAATAAATATATGTAGGTATATTTATATATATATATATATATATATATATATATATATATATATATATTACAAGGCAAGAATTTTATATATTAAAGTGTGAATTTATTTCGATTATACTGAAAGGACGTACTGAGATTATTTTTTTTTTAATATTCACCGTATATAAATAAATTTTTATTGTACAAATTTACCCTATCAAATTAATTGGATGTATATAAAAATAATTTTTTAAATTAATCGAAATCACAAATATCGGGATTAGTTCGAGATTTTGGCGCTGGAGGGCGGCACGAATCAAATCGTACGTGTGGCGCAATCTCGGGGGGAATTTTCGAACTAAAAGCTGGTTTTAGTTCGTGTTTTTGTCGTTTGGGGGCGGCACGAATCGAATTGAACGTTTGGCGCCATCTCGCGGTGAATGTTCGAACTAATAGGGGGGTCAAAGGTCGTTTTAGTTCGGGGATTCGCCGCTGGATGGCGCCACAAGGACGGTTTGATTCGTGCCGCCCCCTGAAGGCCGGAATCGGAACTAAAATGGCGTTTCGGTTCGAAAAGCGGCCGCTGGATGGCGCCACAAGGACGATTTGATTCGTGCCGCCCCCTGAAGGCCGGAATCGGAACTAAAATGGCGTTTCGGTTCGAAAATAAGCCGCTGGATGGCGCCACAAGGACGATTTGATTCGTGCCGCCCTCTGGCGTATAAAAAATCCGCGAACCGACCTTATATAAGGCCGTATTGGGACCGCGATAGGACAGTAGGCGTTGGGACAGCTAAAGAGTCACATCCCAACACTGAAAATACCGAAAGTGCTACTGAAGACGTAGAACTGCAGAAACCTGTCTAGCGAGTAGACGGAGAAATAAAGCCAAATCTATGCCGTATTCCGACCCCCCAAAGACCACAAAACAGGTACATTAGAAGCGTTAAAATTCATTGTACCCCATAGCTTTATTCGATATATAGATGTCCTCAACTTTGTTTTCACAAAGTCCAAGGGTCATGCTTTTTATTTCGATAGTTCCTCCATAATTAGGCGGGTTATTAATTTTTTTTTCACATCGCCTACCTCTATAAAGGCGTCCGACGGGTTATGCTTTCTATTTTGACCGAATTAGGCGGGTTATTTATTTTTTTTTCACATCGCCTACCTCTATAAAGGTGTCCGACGGTTGTGCTTTTATTTTGACCGAATTAGGCGGATTATTAATTTTTTTTTCACATCGCCTACCTCTATAAAGGCATCCGACGGGTTCGTGCTTTCTATTTTGACCGAATTAGGCGGATTATTAATTTTTTTTTCACATCGCCTACCTCTATAAAGGCATCCGACGGGTCGTGCTTTCTATTTTGACCGAATTAGGCGGGTTATTTATTTTTTTTTCACATCGCCTACCTCTATAAAGGTGTCCGACGGGTCGTGCTTTCTATTTTGACCGAATTAGGCGGGTTATTTATTTTTTTTTCACATCGCCTACCTCTATAAAGGCGTCAAAATTCGGTAAAAATAAAAAGCACAACCCGTCGGACACCTTTATAGAGGTCGACGACACCGCTTCACCCGTATATATCGCAAATAAATCCCGATAATATTAAATTTCAACCTACGTTAAATTATTTTTTATTACCTGAAAAGGCGTTTTTGGCCCTCGCAGTTTCGTGCCTTATAATTATCTCGTTTGTCAAATACGCCTCCTTCTTTATCTGGTCGCGCAGCTTCGCCGGCACGTCCGGTATGCACCACTGTACCGCTATAGTCACCAGAGATACCACGTTCTGCAGGGACAGAGAGAGAGAGAGAGAGAAAAAACAGATTAAATAAACAGAAATTTTATATAAATTGGGTGTCGAAATATCCAATTTTAATTCTAAAAGCTAGGCGGAGATATCAAAGGAAGAGAGAGCGATACTGGTCATATCATTGAACCTATATATACTACTATATTATATATATATATATATATACTATATATATATATATATATATATATATAAAATAATACCAAAATTAAAATAAGTAATTTCTTGAAGTTTTGGGGTACGTGACAAGAATTTCTGACAAAAATTTAAATGCATCTGTATATATATATATATATATATATATATATATATATATATATATATCAGGAATATATATATACTATATATAT
>JACDQD010000099.1:217500-235000 GCA_019843655.1 Lethocerus indicus | reverse complement strand
CCACAAAACGGGTGTATTAAAATTGTTATCGGCTAGCGTCCGAAACCGAACTGGCGAGAGAGGAGACATTGAATCTGCGGTATTTGACTAGTTTTGAATACCCGTTTTGCGGTCTGCGGGGGGGGGTCGGAATACGCAGCGTAGATTTTAGGTTTTCGGCCATCTCATTTCGCGGTCTTCAGTAGCGGAAGGAGACACACGAAATATTGAACATACCTCTTCTTGACGCAGACCGAAGACGCGATTGTACTTGGCCGGATATCCAACGAATTTGCCCTTCAGAAACGCTATGTACATTATCGAAGTGTAGTAGTTGACGAACTGGAACAGGTAGATCTTGACGGTCAGCGACTCATCGAATTCGGCCTGCGTCCTGTGCATCTCGAGCTCGGTCAGCAGTACGGCCAATTTGTCGTAGACCTCAAAAAAAAATTTAAAAAAAAATTAATTTTAGTCTGTTCTACGGTCTGCGAGGGGTCGGAATACGGTGTAGATTTCGCGCGTCCGCTAGACCGGTTTCGGCTGTTCGCAGACCAAATATTGTATAATACCGGTTCCTACCGGAATTTTGCGACAATTCGCGTTCCGGCGAACCTTCTCCATTATATATTTGTGGCGCCCAAAAGTAATCGACATTTTGACTTTAAAAAAAACTTTAATTATTAATCTACTATATATTCACCGATATTAACACTCCGACCACTTTTACTTTCGGGTACGCCTAATATACAGTTCAGAATATCTGTTTTGTGGTCAGCGAGGGGCTGTGGAATAGAGTGTGGGTCGCGCCAGAGAGGAGACGGAAATGCCGGAAAAAAATCTACGGAATTCCGACCCCTCGCAGACCACAAAACGTGTACGCCAAACTAAAATAAAGCGGTATATTTATATACATCGTGCAGCGGATACGCGGCTTTGTAGACGTCGTCCGCATCTATTTGTGTTCCGGTAACCATCTCCATTATGGTTATGGGGTACCCAAAAGTAATCGACATTTCGACTTCGGAATTCATTTTATTTCGCTAAATTATTACTGTATATTAACTCTCCGGCCACTTTTCTGGCAAATTACATCTTATCGTATTGTTTTGGGTAAACCTAATATATAGTTTGGAATATATGTTTTGTGGTCTGCGAGGGGTTTCGTCATGTGTTTGCGCTCAAGCGAAAGATCTACGATATATATATATATGCTCACCCAATTGAGTATCATGATGCAGACAAGATTGATTATAGCCGCTGTCGATGGTATGACTATTATGGCGTAGGTTGTAACCCAGTCGGGGTCTGCGTTGAGGCTGACGCTGGCGAATACGCTCATACGGTATAGTACGACGCCGAATACGGCTGCTACGGCAACGGCGATCTGAAATGAATTGGTTTATAGCGCCTGTTGTGTGGTCTGCGACGGCTTTTACGTTAAGAAATTTCTACTCACGAGGAGGAGTACGACCGAGAAGCTGACTATAGTGGCTGGTAGCCTGACGCGCCAGAAAGACACGTACGGCTCCGTCATTCCGGTAACGAGGTCGCGCCTCACTTTCGCCAACTTGCTCCCACCCGTCCGACTCCTGTTCAGTCTGCGCACGCGGCTCAGGTACTGCGCGCGCGGCGGCTCCGACTGCGCGCAGTAGTCTGTCAGACCCCAGCGGTGGGCTATCGCGGCGGAATACCGCTTCCACAGCTCCAGGAACAGGGTGGCTGCAACGCAGACATCGGAATACCGGTCTGTGTGGCCCCTCGCAGACCACAAAATGGGCGGTCCGCGCCTAATTTTCGGTCCGAAACCGAACTGGCGAGAGAGGAGAGTTTGTATCTACGGTATTCGACCAGTTTAGAATACCCGTTTTGTGGCCTGCGAGGGGTTCGGCCACTCTCCATCTTCAGTAGCACCGGGACAGTATATTAAACAATAAGCAGTATATCCGTAGATTTTTTTAATATCTCTCCCCTCTCACCGGTTTGGCCTTTTGCTAGACCGGTTTCGGCCGTTCACCGTCTTCAGTAGTCGCTGTGTCGCGCAAACCGGTCTAGCAAACGACAGAACCGACGGGAGGAGAAACACACGAAATCTGTTTTGTGGTCAGCGAGGGGCTGGAATAGCGTAGATTTTTTGTGTTTCCGACCCCTCGCAGACCGCAAAACAGGTACGTTAAGCTAATAACAATATAAATATTATTTAAGACATATGTAAGCGCGGAATCTCACCCCAGAAAGACATGAAGACGGCGAAGATGATGGTCAGCGGGTTGTCTATGAGATAAGTGACTCTTGCGTAAGAGCATGTGTCGGAAAGTCGCCAATAGTCGCATGTGCGATCGCACAGAGGGCACATCGTGATGTCCAAAGATTCATCGCATATATCTCGGCTGGGGAACAAAAAAACAACTTAAAAATCGTTGTTCACGAATTATTAATTTATTAATTCGAAAATTTCAAGATTTTTAATACCCGTCTTGTGTTTTTTTATGAAATTTCATCGGCCCTCTTTCACGCACATCGAACAGATATGTACATAAATATTTCGTTTTTTTTTTTCTGAAATTATTCGCCCTCATACCGCCGACCGAGTACAACACGGTATTCGGTCTGCGCCAGGAGGAGGTATGTGCAATATATATATATATATATATATATATATATATATATATATATATATATATATATAGGCCGATCCGTCGAGAGGAGACTGAAAGAATCTATGCCACTGTATTTTAAATTATATATATATAAAAAATGTTTAATGGAGTTTATATTTCAGTGCGATATATATTGGGTGTACCCAAAACTAATCAACGTTTTGACTCTGGAATTAATTTTATTTTGCTAAAAAATAAACTTTAATTATTAAATCTACTGTATAATCGCCGATATTATCGGCATTCCCCTCTCGAAGAACTACTCAAGACCGAAATACATCTTATCAAATATCTAGTTTATATATGTTATTATATATATATATATATATATATATATAGGTCCGCGATGTTTCTGTCTCCTCTCTCGCCGCTGTTCGGTCTTTCGCTAGACAGCGGTTTCGGCCTCTCGCCATCTTCAGTAGTCACTGTTAGAGCACTTTGGATGTTTTTGGGGCATCCTCACTGCACTGTGTCACTTTCACACGTACTGTAGTGTATTCGGTCTGCGCCAGGAGGAGGTATGTGCAATATATATATATATATATATATATATATATATATATAGGCCGATCCGTCGAGAGGAGACTGAAAGAATCTACGGCCGTATTCCAACCCCTCGCAGACCACAGAACCGAACTGTACATAAATGTTTTCAAACGATATATACCTGAGCGTGTCGGATCGAAGCGTTATACAGCCGTAGAGGAACACGACTATTCCGACAATCGAAGCCGGCACCAGCATGTGCGTGTAGAAGCCCAACCATGCGAAGTAGAGGGCGTACTTGACGCCGAAGTATTCGCGTATCTGGTCGACCGGCTGGTACTTCGCCCAGTGCTTGATCTGTGCCCATTCGCGCAGCAGGAGGCACCTGAGGCTGTCGCCCTGTTCGCAGCCTCCCTGATCGTAAAGAGTATACACATTAAACATTTAACGATATATACGCTACTGAAGATGGTGAGAGAGGAGACGGAGAAACGCGCGAAAAGTACGGTATTCCGACGCTGTCGCAGACCGCAAAACGGGCGCGTTAAAATTGAACTAATTTTCGGTTAGCGTCCGAAACCGAACTGGCGACAGAGGAGACATTGAATATTCGACTAGTACGGAATACCCGTTTTGTGGTCTGCGACGGGTTCGGAATACCGTAGATTTCGCGCATACGCCAGACTGCGGTTCATAGATTTTTCTGTATTTCCTCACCGGCGAGAGGAGACAGAAACGCAGAGAATCTACGGAATTCCGACCCCCATTCGCAGACCACAAAACGGGCGCGTTAAAATTCAAATAATTTTCGGCTAGCGTCCGAAACCTAACTGGCGAGAGAGGAGACATTGAATCTACGGTATTCAGCTAGTTTGGAACAGCCGTTTTGTGGTCTGCGAGGGGTCGGACTACAGTGTAGATTTCGGTTTCGGTTGTTCGCAGACCAAATATATCATAATTATATAATACCCAGTTCCTACCAGAATTTTGCGACAATTCGCGTTCCGGTAACCTTCTCCATTATATATTTGTGGTGCCCAAAAGTAATCGACATTTCGACTTCGGAATTTTATTTCGCTAAAAAAAAAACTTTAATTATTAATCTACTATATATTCATTGATATTAACTCTCAGGCCACTTTTACTTTTGGGTACACCTAATATCTGTTTTGTGGTCTGCGAGGGGCTGTGGAATAGAGTGTAGGTCGCGCCGGAGAGGAGACGGAAATGCAGAAAAAATCTACGGAATTCCGACCGTCCTCGCAGACCACAAAACGTGTACGTCAAACTAAAACAAAGTGGTATATTTACGCACATCGTGCAGCGGATACGCGGCTTTGTAGACGCCGTCCGATATCAACTTCTGTATGCCGACCGCTGACAGGGAGCCGGCGTCGTCGAAGCTGGTCCTCTCGAGGATGAAGTCGACGACGAGGGTGCGGACCTGCGGCGAGAAGAAGTCAGCGGCGGCTTCGTCGAAGCTGTAACAGGTCGGAAAACCGGTCCGTTTACGATCGGACGACCGAAAACTGACTGCGGTCTGCGCGTGGCCCGAATACAGCCCTCGCAGGCCACAAAACCCGTTATTTATTTTTCAGTACGACCGACGCGTAAGCGCAGAATCTATAGAGTTCCGACCCCCACCCCGCCTCGCGCAGACCACAAACTCGTCTAATTTCTGACGATTCCAATACCGTATTTTTCCCCATGAAACTCACAGGTACGACTTGTGCCGGCTGTACTTCCGCCGTTAGCGGAAGCTTGTCCTCGGGAAGAGCCTGGTGTCGATCGCAGACAGTCCATGGCGAACATCGACTTCACCTCGGTCATCAGATCATAGTCATCGTCGGCCTTTATTAGCTCTTCCTGTCCAGGCACCTGGGAACAGCGAGAAAACAAAAAAAAAACAAAGAAAAGTTTCATGAATATATATATATATATATATATATATATATATATACTGTGTGTAATGAACTTAATGCGTCCAGAATGGAACTCAATACTATAATAATTTATACCAATTTATTATGAATACATTATTATACGGTTTCAATCTATATATATATAATTTTGTGAAATAATACATAAAAAAATATATATATATATATATATATATATATATATATATATATATATATATATATATATATACTGTGTGGGGGTAATGAACTTAATGACTCCTGGAACTCATTTTACTAAAAATAATAAATTTATACCAATATTATTATGAACTACATTATACATCTTATCAAATATCTATATATATATATATATATATATATATATATATATATATATATATATATATATATACTGTATACCGCTGTTCGGTCTTTCGCTAGACACTCTCGCCATCTTCAGTAGTCGCTGTTAGAGCACTTTGGATGTTTTTCGGGGCATCCTCACTGCACTGTGTCACTTTCATACTGTAGTGTTTATATATACGTGTTCTGTTATTGTTATTGGGGTTGTGTTTGTCTTGGATTTTGTTAATCCCTTTTGTAAGTGCGAGTCAGATCGACGGAAGGGATGGTGCGATCCTTCGATCTGGATTATAGGCGAATCGGCGTCATTATACAATTAAAGTTATTTACAGAGAAAGGAAAAAATCGAATATTATACAAAACCTGGAAATATTCGAATATACGAAAAACAAAATTATAAATTAGAAAATTAATGCCAAGAGTGACGCCATATTTGCCCCTATAATCCTATTATAGGGAGACCGGACTACGTGAATGTTGACATTCACCGGTGAAAGTCGACATTCTCCGGATTTCGGTCTTTCACATATATATATATATATATATATATATATATATATATATATATATAGGTGTAAATATCATCACTCTGGGAATTAATTTTCTCATTTATAATGTCGATGGGACAGAAACGCCACGAACCTACAGTATTCCGACCCCTCGCAGGCCACGAAACCGGTATATCGAATTTATATATATATATATATATTGGTTACCTCCCTCATGGGCATCCTGAGCCTGAGAATTTCCGAATACCTCCTGAGCACTTCGCGCGGAGCGTGGAGCTTGACGAAGTGCATCCTCTCGACGACCTCCTCCTCGGTCTCCAGCCCCTCGTCTTCGGCCAGCCGGTTTTCGAAGAGGCGGCGCTTCTTCTGCGCCTCTATCGCCCTGTCCTTCCTCCCCACCACCACCTCCGCGCCACCGACTTCGTTCTCCTGCCAGACGAGAACGAAGTCGACGCAGCGTACGCCGTCCCTGAACATCGTTCCGCCCGGCTGTGAAAAACGAACACGACCGTTGCGACAATTAATACGGATAATTTTGTCGAAGTCGCATTAAAGGATTGAAAAGGATAATCGGGATAATATAGGTACGCTCGGTGTATAGCTGACTGTATGCTCTGTATAGTCGGGCGGTATGTCCCCCTAACTTGAGGATACTAAACCCAGTATATAGCTGACTGTATGCTCTGTATAGTCGGGCAGTATGTCCCCTAACTTGAGGATACTAACCCCAGTATATAGCTGACTGTATGCTCTGTATAGTCGGGCAGTATGTCCCCTAACTTGAGGATACTAACCCCAGTATATAGCTGACTGTATGCTCTGTATAGTCGGGCAGTATGTCCCCCCAACTTGAGGATACTAACCCCAGTATATAGCTGACTGTATGCTCTGTATAGTCGGGCAGTATGTTCCCCTAACTTGAGGATACTAACCCCAGTATATAGCTGACTGTATGCTCTGTATAGTCGGGCAGTATGTCCCCTAACTTGAGGATACTAACCCCAGTATATAGCTGACTGTATGCTCTGTATAGTCGGGCAGTATGTCCCCAACTTGAGGATACTAACCCCAGTATATAGCTGACTGTATGCTCTGTATAGTCGGGGCAGTAGGTTCCCTAAATTGAGGACACTGTCCCCAGTATATAGCTGACTGTATATAACTAGTATAATTAGGTCGATATCATACCTTGTGCGAGATCGGACCGTTCGAATTCCCCGGGAAGAGGTGCGCCTCCTCGGGAGTCGCTATACCGGCTTCTTCGAGATCGAGCGCGCTATGGTATAGCGTGTAGCGCGAGTGCCTCAGGCTGCCGGGCCGACCTACGGTGTCGCCCGAACCCAGCGATATGGTGTCGGCGAATTCCTCCTCGCTGCCCATAGCGCAGACTGGAAAAGGGAAATGTGTATACAGAAGGCGTAGGACACTCTTCCACGGAGTACATAACACAGGTACACATCGTGTGACTCCACAAAGTGCACGACACTAAAGGTACACTCTGGGGGCTATAACGCCCGGAAATCGAGGTACGGGGACAGGTCACATGACGCAACGAATTGCATGACACTAAGGTATACTCTGGGGGCTGTAACGCTCGGAAATCGAGGTACAGGTACACATCGTGTGACTCCACAAAGTGCATGACACTAAGTCGCCTTCTGGGGGCTATAACACCCGGAAATCCAGGTATAGGGACAGGTCTCATGACGCAACGAAGTACACTCTGGGGGTTATAACACCCGGAAATCGAGGTATAGGGACAGGTCATGTGACTCCACAAAGTGCATGACACTAAGGTACACTCTGGGGGCTATAACACCCGGAAATCGAGGTACAGGGACAGGTCATGTGACTCAACAAAGTGCATGACACTAAGGTACACTCTGGGGGCTATAACACCTGAAATCGAGGTACAGGGACAGGTCATGTGACTCCACAAAGTGCATGACACTAAGGTACACTCTGGGGGTTATAACAATGAGAAATCGAGGTACAGGGACAGGTCATGTGACTCCACAAAGTGCATGACACTAAGGTACACTCTGGGGGCTATAACACCTGGAAATCGAGGTACAGGGACAGGTCATGTGACTCATCAAAGTGCATGACACTAAGGTACACTCTGGGGGCTATAACACCCAGAAATCGAGGTACAGGGACAGGTCATGTGACTCATCAAAGTGCATGACACTAAGGTACACTCTGGGGTTATAACAATGAGAAATCGAGGTACAGGGACAGGTCATGTGACTCATCAAAGTGCATGACACTGAGGTACACTCTGGGGCTATAACACCCGGAAATCGAGGTACAGGGACAGGTCATGTGACTCCACAAAGTGCATGACACTGAGGTACATTCTGGGGGCTATAACACCTAGAAATCGAGGTACAGGGACAGGTCATGTGACTCATCAAAGTGCATGACACTAAGGTACACTCTGGGGGCTATAACACCCGGAAATCGAGGTACAGGGACAGGTCATGTGACTCATCAAAGTGCATGACACTAAGGTACACTCTGGGGGCTATAACACCTAGAAATCGAGGTACAGGGACAGGTCATGTGACTCCACAAAGTGCATGACACTGAGGTACACTCTGGGGGCTATAACACCGGGAAAAAAGACAACCCAAGAGAGAAGTCATGAGGTATACACTGTATGTTATTTAAACAAGGGATTTCAGTCAGAAATTTATGTATTAAATCCTGTATGTACCCAGAGTCATGTGACCCGTCCCATGCAGCCGTCGGTCGCCTACAATGCTGTCGGTACCCGAATTATTTCAAATCTCATTAAATACGTGACTCACCTAACTTCTATAAACTCCTTTCGCAACTAAACCGCATCTAATAAAATGAGTAATTACGATACTTTCGGTACGGACGTCATCCTTCGGCGATGATGTCATCCCATCCTTTTCATATACTCCAAATATCCAATTTCTGACCACTCCAACGAAGAACGAAGCGCTCTAACTAAGCCCTCGGACTAAGCTCGGCCGGGCATCGCTCTGAAATAACTTGGAAACTCGTTTAAATAAGTTGCAACTTAATTGTGAAAGTCGTCCCGAAGACCCCCCCCGGCAATGGCGGCCAGTGGGGCCAACCTCCATGCAACAAATTTCATTCAAATTTAAATATATTTTTTTTTTAGTATTCAATTATTAAATAATCGATACATATTTCCATAAAATAAATTTCAATTTAATCCCGTTAATAAAACTTTTTATTTTATTAAATTCACGATCCACCTGCTATTTGTAAACACTCATTGTAACCTCACGACAACAACAACGGGCATATTTGAATTCGAAATATTTTACGAAAAAAAAACCAAAATGAAAAATATTTCTACAAATAAACTAAAGAACGGGGCGAGGGGTCGAATATCGAATAATTTTTCGTATATAATATCGATATCTTTTTAATTATCTTAATGATGACAATTTTCTAATAACAAGCACATACTCAATATATCTATAATGAAAGCGATTCGACAAATATTTGCGCACGTCCTTGTCAGTTATTGTCAGACGAGCGCACAATTGACTTGTGTAAACGAGATAATATTTTTTTTTTCTCTAAATGTTTGTACAACACTCGAGCAGAAGTACCACACTCCGAGCGCACTTTATACATGTATATATATATTTGTATAACTTGAAAATTATACTCACAAACTCATATAATAAGATCAATTTTTATATACCTACTTAACAGAAAATAAATATTCGACATAAAATTAATTCAATTTCTAATTTTTATATTATTTATTTTACATATTATTTAACCCTCTATATAACCTTCAGGTCGCATTTCGATTTATCGAAATTTCACCAAATATATATACAGGAAATAAATATACAGGTTTATTAATTGCTGATTTAAAATAGAAATTTGACTCGCTCAATTTCATTCAAAATATTATAGAAATTTTCAGTTGGAGACGGGAAATTTTTATTTTTCCTGGTTAAATTTCTGCGAATTTTTCTCATCGAGGAATTGTGCCGTTTCGGCCGTCCGCCGTCTTCAGTAGCGCGTCGGACATCGACGACTGAGTTCTGATTTCGAAAACCGTCTGTACGAGCACGATCGAATAGGTGATGACGACGTGCGAAAGCTGAAAAGTTTTATATATATATATATATATATATATATATATATATATATATATATATATAGTATCATTATATATATCAGTATCAGTATATATATACTGAGATTATTTTTTAAACGATTTTAAATATTCACCGTATATAAATAAATTATTATTGTACAAATTTACCCTACGAAATTAATCGGATAAATATAAAAATTATTTTTTTTATTTATCGCGCATTTCGATTTGTCGAAATTTCACCGAATAATTAGAGCTTTTTTTTTTCAATTATACGGGTTTATTAATTGCGCTGATTTTTCGTTGCCCCAATTTTTTGGATTTAAAATAAAAATTTTTTTTTTTAAATAAAAATCCGATAGGTGATGACGTCGTGCGACGGCTGAAATCGAAAAAGTGATAATAAAGCCGGGGGGTTTAATATATAGAGATTCTGGAGGTCACGTGACTGAGGAGGACTTAGAGGACTCCGGGCCCTACAGGACGCTGAGGGCCCGAAAGGACTCCGAGGGCAGGACTCACCTTGGCCAGGGACGACATGTCGACGTCGAACAGGCCGAGACAATTTATGGCGTCGGGCGGCGAACGCCTCTGGAGGAAGTAGGCGGTCTGGAAATTTCCAGAAAATTAAATAATACAGACGCCAGTTAACTGACTGGTAAATTTACCGCACGGTAATTCCTACCTGGAGCATAGTTTCGGAACCGAGACTCGGTGTCTTCCTACGGAATATTGCCCTCTTCAATTCGCCGCACTTGCAAAACGGAAAAATTGCAAAATTAAAATTATATATATATATATATATATATATATATATATTAGGTGTAACCAAAAGTAATCGACAATTTGATAAGATGTATTTCGGTCTTGAGGACATATATATATATATATATTTTATCTATGTATATAAAATGGATATTTACGGCTAGAAGATGGCTGCACAATATTAGTATAGATGGAGTGAAAATTCGGTGAGATGATTGGATGAACAGAAAATAAAAAAAAAAATTAAATTAATAATTAAAAACAACAATTTTGCAGGCTAAATATATATATATATATATATACACATACTTACAAAAGGGAAAAATAAAATGAATTCCAAAGTCAAAATGTTGATTACTTTTGGCTACCCCTAACATATATATATATATATATATATATATATATATATATATATATAAAATCACATTGTCTTAAGTTTTTGCATATAATATTTGTAAAAATATGTCTAAATTTTATATATATATATATATATATATATATATATATATATATATATATATATATACATATATTAACAAGGTAAGAATTTTATATATTAAATTCTGAATGTATTTCGATTATACTGAAAGGAGGTACTGGATATTTTTTTTTTAAACGATTTATAATATATTCATATGAATATATATAATCAATTGTCTTAAGTTTTGCATATAATATTTGTCAAAATATGTCTAAATTATATATATATATATACATATTACAAGGCAAGAATTTTCTATATTAAATTCTGAATGTATTTCGATTATACTGAAAGGAGGTACTGAGGTTATTTTTTTTTTAAACGATTTTAAATATTCACCGTATGAATTTACCCTATGAAATTAATCGGATAAATATAAAAATAATTTTTTGTTTAAATTTTTTTATATATATATATATATATATATATATATATATATATATATATACCTTCCTCTGTAGGATGTGCGTTGAGGCCCCGATTGTGACGAGGATGGCAACTCCTTGCAGAGTCTTGAGAGCGGCCATCGGCAGGTCGTGTCCCGGATAGTCGACGGCGCAGTAGACGTCGACCAGGAGGTTGGCGACGAGGACGACGTTCAGCAGGAGTAGGCGGGGACCGAAAGCCTTGGATATCTCCGGCAGTATCGGGCTCAGCCTTCGTCCATCGACAGTTTTAGGTATACAATATATATATATATATATAGTATATATATTAAGACGATATACCTGGAATGGAGTCGTGACGCCTTGTCGGGCCGCAGCGACGCCAGCCTCTCCATCCTGTTGGCGGCGGAGAGGGCGACGTGCGCCGCCAGCAGGGCCGTCGTCGCCAGCGGACAGTACTTGAAGAAGCGGGCGACGACGCCGGCCGCCGACGACGCTAAGCGCCCGTCGCCCAATTTCGGCATCAGACGCACGTAGGCGGCGCTGAAGGCGAGGTGGGCGAAGAGGGCGAGGCACGTACAGAGGCCGGCCTTCGGCAGGCCGTCCGGACAGCGTTCGGCTCTTCTCGTCACACCCGGAGCATCTGCAATAACAAATATCCATGTGTAAATGGGTGAGGTATATATATATATATATATATATATATATATATATATAAGAAGGATTAATGGATACCTGGAGGGGAGGAGGCAGCAAGCCAGAGCCATGCTCATTGTAACTTATATATATTATGTATATAAATCCATCAATCTAATATATATATATATATATATATATATATATATATATATATATATATATATATGAAGATTAATGGATACCTGGAGGGAGAGGAAGGCATAGCTAATACTGGAATTTTTGACTACATATATTACACATTAAGTACAGTTTGCATACTATATATATATATATATATATATATATATATATATATATATATATATGTAGTTTGGAATACCTGTTATACCAATGTGACTTAACACCGCTACTGAGGATGGCGAGCAGCCGAAATGCCGGTCTGGCGAAAGACCGAACTAGCGGTGAGAGAGGATGTCTACGGTATATAAATTCAAAATATATATATATATATATATTCAGTAGTCGAGGTGACTACTGAAGATGGCGAGCAGCTGAATGCACAGTTTTCCAACCCCTCGCAGACCACAAACCAGGTGTTTCAATTAGTTATACGTATTTTTTCTCCCTTTATTTCCAGGCATGCTGAGTCCGTCTCTCTCTCTCTCTCTCTCTCTCTCTCATTATGTATATATATATATATATATATATATATATATATATATATATATATACTAAATGGATTTTTGATAATTCAGTCTTGAAACCCTTCTTCAGGACCTTCATGTCTGCCTACTCTCTCTCTCTCTCTCTCTCTCTCTCTCTCTCTCTCTCCCTCTCTCTCTCTCTCCCTCCCTCCCTCCCTCCCGCCCAGGATACCCGGAGAGGATGAGGTCTCGAGGCGGAAGAGCGCGTCGAACTCATCCAACCGACGCAGGACAGCCGTCGTAGCGCGGTCGGCTGAGGCGGAGGCGAGAGCGAACCCGACGCACATGACGCCCTGCGCCCGTTTCGTGGCGACGATCCACGGCTCGGCCGACGACGTCGTGTAGAGCTCGAGGGCGACCGAAACAGCGGCGACGACGAGGGACCAGAGAGGCGCGCCCAACACGCCGGAGAGGCCCAGGCAGAAACGGAAACACGGGCTCAGCATACCTGGAAAAAAAATATATATATATATATATATATAAAATAACATATAACTCATTGAAACACCTGTTTTGTGGTCTACGAAGGGTTGGAATACCGTGCATTCAGCTGCACACCATCTTCAGTAGTCACTTCGACACTTTGGTACAGGTATTCTAAACTACATTATATATATATATATATATATATATACATATGTACTTTAACATTTAATATACTATAAGATATTATAGATATTATATAGATATTATATATCTTATATATATATATTAATATAGTATATTAATATAGATATTATATATAATTATATATATATATATATATATATACATAAGATTTAAAAAAAAAATTGTTATACTACAGAGAGCTGAAGCAACCAAAAAAAAAAAAAAATATATATATATATATATATATATATATATATATATATATATATATATATATATATATGGCCTTTAATAAAAAGGCATTGAAAACAACTAACCCTCTCGAATCCTGATCGAAGACTGGCATAATTCATCTAATTTTTATTGAAGCAATTATAAAATCAATTTCCGCAAATTAATTTCCGTAATGGATAAACGTTTAGAGAGAATATCCCACCGAAAAAAAAAAAGAAGGCGTACAGTGTGGCCAACAGTCGGGCGGTGGGATACCGTAAATTTACAATTTTGTTGAATATGAATTAAATATTTTTATGGAACAAAAAGGTATATTATCCGTCGGAGAATAGAAATTAAAATTTTATTAATAGAATAAACTTATAATATAATTTTTTAGGTATTTAATAATAAAAATACGGCGTATTTTGTATAGCGGACACTTTGTATTTTCTGGTTTTACAGAGTTTTCCGTAGTTTTTTCGGGCCGTTTTTTTTATGTAACTGAGTTATTTTTCTGATTTTCGTTTTTTAAATTAAAAAAAATTGAATACAAAAAAAATGGGAGTGTTTTTGAAAAACGCCCTCCCAATCGGGAAGGTTACGATGCCAAGCGGTGAGGTTATAGTCGGAGCGTTCGACGATGTTATTTCTGAAGGAGGAAATCTGAGCGGAGAATGGAGAGGCTGAGGGCGAGTATTTTTCCCGTCTAATTTCGCTGTAAATATTGGGAAAAGTTAAGTTTTTTTAAAGCGTTCGAAATAAGCCCGAAACGAAGTCATGAAAACTGAGTTTCAGTGCCATCTCGATTTGGTATTATCTGAGAGAGAGAGAGAGAGGCAGAACGGGAGGACGATTTAAAACCAACTTTCGCAGGAATTTCAATCCCGAAATATGCGATACGGTTTTCGCCGACAGTAGGGCGTAATTGAACAGTTTTTTTTTTTTAAATTTACAGCCGGCGCAGAAATCCGGCGCGAAGGGACCGATCAAGGGCGATATCCTGCTTTCGAACGTGCAGCTGGTCGACGAAGATGGACCGATAATTTGGCACGGCCTGCAGCGGCCTTCGGATAGGATACTTCGACAGGTAATTGTACGATTCGCATCCGCAGATTCCAAATATATATATATATATATATAATTAGTTTAATATACCTAAGGATCCCAACCGCCACAACGTCCCCTTCCGAAGATCTGACTCAGCGAAACGGTTTGAGGAAATCCGAAGACGAACACCAACCCTCCAATAACAATAACAGAACACATATATATATATATATATATATATATATATATATATATATATATATATAAACACTACAGTACATGTGAAAGTGACAGTGCTGCAGTGAGGATGCCCCCCGAAAAAACATCCAAAGTGCTAACAGCGACTAACTGAAGATGGCGAGAGGCGAAACCGGTCTAGCGAAGACCGAACAGCGGGCGAGAGGAGACAGAAACGTCGCGAATCTACAGTATTTAATATACCTTTTTGTGGTCTGCGAGGGTTGGAATACTGTAGGTCCGCGATGTTTCTGTCTCCTCTAGCTGCCGGTTAGGTCTTTCGCTAGACAGCGTTTCGGCTCTCGCCACCTTCAGTTAGTCACTGTTAGAGCACTTTGATGTTTTTGGGCATCCTCACTGCACTGTCACTTTCACACGCACTCGTAGTGTTTATATATACATGTTCTGTTATTGTTATTGGGGGTTATGTTCGCTCTTCGGATTTGTTAAACCGTTTTCAGTGTGAGTCAGATCGACGGAAGGGATGGATCCTTCGATAGGATTATAGGGGCGAATACGGCGTCATTCCGACGCCACAATTAAAGTTATTACACCCGGGCGAGAAAGGAAAAAAAATCGAATATTATACAAAACCTGGAAATCGTCGAATATACGAAAAACAAAATTATAAATTAGAAAATTAATTCCCAGAGTGACGCCATATTTGCCCCTATAATCCTATTATAGGGAGACCGGACTACGTGAATGTTGACATTCTCCGGATTTCGGTCTTTCACGCTAATATATATATATATATATATATATATATATATATATATATATTGACCGAAATTTAGGCAATTTTATATATTATAAATTGTTACCCTTATAATAATATTATAATAGTATATAGTATATAGTATAATAATACCCTTATATGTTATAAGTTGTTGTTATATATATTTATTTATTTTTGTCAGGCCCTGATGAGCCCCGAGAAGGAGCTGAAGCCCGACGACAAGGCGGAAAACGGCGTGGCACAGGTCGACGAGACCGACGTACCAGAGGCGCGCCGTCGCTTATGGCGATCGACGCCGACGATAACGGCGCCGGGCGCGTACTTCAGATGTACGCGCTACGATACGTCATAGTCGCCGATGGCGGCTCCACCAGTCAATAAGTGTGTTCATAGCTAGGACATCCTGGCAACAGAAACCACAAAATCTACGATATATATATATATATATATTTCTTGTTTTGTGGTCTGCGAGGTGTCGGGAATACCGTAGATCTGTGTTTCCTCGCCGGCCATTACGGTTTCGGCTGCTCGCCAACCTCAGTAGCGCAGTGTGTTAGCCGATATCGGCACTCCGGACGTTTTTGCCTGCGGACATCCTGGCAACAGAAACACAAAAAATCTATATATATATATATATATTTTATAGCCGTATAATTATACGTTATTATCGCTTCTAGGGCGACGTCGACAGTCGAGTTTTTGGCGACATCATGGACGACGACGACGGCGGCGTCAAGACGAAGCCGAAGAACCCGATGCTCAAGGGCAACCCGGTCATGACAGCCGGCTTCGTGGAGTCGCCGCCTAAGAGGAAGAGGTAAAACGACCAAAAACCAATAATTACTATATATATATATATATTTTAACCCCGTTTTTTAACTGCTTCGGGGGGAAAAAAATCACTACAAATTATCCCTCGGCACCTAAATTTTTCTCTTTTTTCAGAGGTCTGACACGACCTGGGCGCGCGTCGAGCCTCCACGTCAGATCTTTCGATGACGGCAGCAACGGTCTACTGCCCTATCTCTATTTCCCCGATGAAGGGAGCTACAACAAAAGGTATATTTTTATTGATTGTACCGGTATATTTTATACACTATATATATATATTGATGAGAGTTTTTTGCAGGCTGAGGCGGAGGCTGTCATCGCCGGCGAGCAGGATTTGGCCTCGCCGACGGCCTCCTCCTTGTCGACGCAGTTGGGCGACTCCGCCGACAAGAGCGCGTCGGCACAGTCCCGCTCGCCTCGGCGTCGGGGGGGCGACGCCCACGCAATCGTACAGAGCCTCGAATTGGGGCTCGAACCGCCGATGCCGATGTTCGCGGCTAGTCTCGACCGGCCGTCAACTCCTGGTGAGAAAAAAAATATATTTTTTAAATTTATATATCGACCCAACGAGGCGTATATTCCTCCAGAAAATTTGAATTTATAGACCCAATATTCTCTGGTATATCTGATAGCATGCAGTACTATCCTAGACCTGAATATCCTCCAGAAAAATTTGAATTTATAGACCCAATATTCTCTAGTATATCTGATAGCCTGTAGTACTGCCCTAGACCTGAATATCTTCCTGAAAATATGAATTTATAGACCCAATATTCTCTGTTATATCTGATAGCCTAAGTACTGCTCTAGACTTGGATATCCTCCGAA
>JACDQD010000099.1:207500-212500 GCA_019843655.1 Lethocerus indicus | reverse complement strand
CTATAAATTCAAATTTTCTGGAGGATATTCAGGTCTAGGGCAGCACTACAGAGGCTATCAGATATACCAGAGAATATTGGGTCTATAAATTCAAATTTTCTGGAGGATATTCAGGTCTAGGGCAGTACTACAGAGGCTATCAGATATACCAGAGAATATTGGGTCTATAAATTCAAATTTTCTGGAGGATATTCAGGTCTAGGGCAGTACTACAGAGGCTATCAGATATACCAGAGAATATTGGGTCTATAAATTCAAATTTTCTGGAGGATATTCAGGTCTAGGGCAGTACTAGAGGCTATCAGATATACCAGAGAATATTGGGTCTATAAATTCAAATTTTCTGGAGGATATTCAGGTCTAGGGCAGTACTACAGAGGCTATCAGATATACCAGAGAATATTGGGTCTATAAATTCAAATTTTCTGGAGGATATTCAGGTCTAGGGCAGTACTACAGAGGCTATCAGATATACCAGAGAATATTGGGTCTATAAATTCAAATTTTCTGGAGGATATTCAGGTCTAGGGCAGTACTACAGGCTATCAGATATACCAGAGAATATTGGGTCTATAAATTCAAATTTTCTGGAGGATATTCAGGTCTAGGGCAGTACTACAGAGGCTATCAGATATACCAGAGAATATTGGGTCTATAAATTCAAATTTTCTGGAGGATATTCAGGTCTAGGACAGCACTACAGAGGCTATCAGATATACCAGAGAATATTGGGTCTATAAATTCAAATTTTCTGGAGGATATTCAGGTCTAGGGCAGTACTAGAGGCTATCAGATATACCAGAGAATATTGGGTCTATAAATTCAAATTTTCTGGAGGATATTCAGGTCTAGGGCAGTACTAGAGGCTATCAGATATACCAGAGAATATTGGGTCTATAAATTCAAATTTTTCTGGAGGATATTCAGGTCTAGGGCAGTACTAGAGGCTATCAGATATACCAGAGAATATTGGGTCTATAAATTCAAATTTTCTGGAGGATATTCAGGTCTAGGGCAGTACTACAGAGGCTATCAGATATACCAGACTTTTGGGGTCTATAAATTCAAATTTTCTGGAGGATATTCAGGTCTAGGGCAGTACTACAGAGGCTATCAGATATACCAGAGAATATTGGGTCTATTCAATTAGATTCATTTTGTTGTATTACAATTGTTTCAGCGTGCGATCAGCCCGCCTGCGATGACGACAGGGTGACGACCACGCAGACCGAGGCGACGGTTGAGGCCGCCGACGCGCGGACCGTTGTCGCCGCGACGGCTCCTTCTTCAGCGCCGTCGCCCAGCAAAATCGACCCTTTCCTCACGCCCGAAGGCCTGCCGAAGAAACTGCAGGACATCAAGATCGAGAAGGACAACGCGCTGAGGTCGTATCTACAAATTTTAAATATATATATATATATATATATCCAAAAGTAATCGACAGTTTCATAAGATGTATTTCGGTCTTGAAGAGGGCCGGAGTTCTAAAAGTTTCTTTTTCAGAGAAATAAAATGAATTCCGAAATCAAAATGTCGATAACTTTCGGGCATTCCGAGCCAATAAAAAGGTGGATAATAAACTATAAATATTACATCGTTTATGGCGTTTGCAGGTGCAATATATTCGGATGCCCGGCGAGGTTCATACTCTCGTCGAACATGGACTACCACAAGCACTGCCACAAAGGTAATAAACCGTAAAAACAACTGTCTCAATATATATATATATATATATATATATATATATATTTATCAATTGCTAGGTCTTTTGCTAGACCGGTTTCGGCTGGTCGCCATCGCACGAAATCCGCGGTATTCCGACCCCGTCGCAGACCACCCAAAACGCAGGTATTCCGAACTATTTTTATACAAATTTAATATACCCGTTCTGTGGTCTGGAGTACCGGGAGGTGTATACCGTAGATTTATTGTGTTTCCTCGCCGGTTCGGTCTTTCGCTAGACCGGTTTCGCCATCTTCATCGGTGTTTTGGCGACAGCGCATTTAAAACGTCCAACGTGCGAAAGTGACCGACACAGCGCTACTGAAGACGTGTGTGAGCCGGCCAAACCGGTCTAGCGAAACACCAAACCAGCAGGATATATATATATATATATGTGTATATTGAGGCCTTCAAACTAAAACACACACGCACACATATACAGACTGGTTACACAAAAAAATTATGGAATTTTTATATATATATATATATTTTATTTTTGACAGGCGTCAAGTGGAAATGCCCTGAATGCGAAATCGTCGCCGTCTCATGGCACAGCCTGTCGCTCCACTTGTGGCGACAGCACGCCATAGACATGGAGCTATACTCTTGCGACCAGTGCCCCTTCAAGACCAACAGGTCGGATATATATATATATATATACTTGATATATAAATTTTTTTTCATGAGGATTTCTGTCAATTAATTTAAAATAATATATATATATATATATATATATATATATATATATATATATATATATATTTCCTATAGTCTCAGCAAGCTGACCAACCTGCACAAGAAGATACACGGTGATGAGAGGCCGTTCCTCTGCGACGCCTGCGGCAAAGGCTTTAAGACGACGAAACAGCTCAGGAATCATAAGGTCAGTATCACTATATATATATATATATATATAAAATTTGAGGTCCCTCAAATAAAATAGATTTTTTTTTTAAAAGAGAAACTAAAAAAGGCTTTTAAAAATCTTTTTTCTTATTATATAGTTGTATAATTAATTATATAAAATAAGGAAATTAGATTCCTTGGTTTTATATATATATATATATATATATATATATATATATAAAATTTGAGGTCCCTCAAATAAAATAGATTTTTTTAAAAAGAGAAACTAAAAAAGGCTTTTAAAAAATCTTTTTTCTTATTATATAATTGTATAATTAATTATATAAAATAAGGAAATTAGATTCTTTTTTTATATATATATATATATAAATTTTTTTTTTTGTCTCTTTTTATTGTTACAACTGTAAAATTATACAATAAGCAACATTGACGAAATCACTGGCCACAATAGTCTACAATTAGAGGAGAAACCCACTAGTTTCCCCCCCTTTTTTATTATTTAATATATATATATATAATATTATTTATTAATTTTTTTTTTTCGTCCAGAGTATACACAGGGCGAAGGAGAAGTCGGGCGGTAGGCGCGAGCTCGACTGCGCTGTGTGCGGCCGCTCCTTCGCCGACGTCCGCATGCTGCGCCACCACACCGACATCGTCCACAGGAAGATCAGGGCCGTTCTCTGCTCGGACGTGGCGGCCACGCGGCAGCGCCCCGCAGCTCCCTGCGCATGCACTCCAGGATGCACACTGGTCCGCTTTCTACTTATATATATATATAAAAATAATTTTTTGTTTTTTTATAGGCCTTCAAACTATATATATATATATATATATATATAAATAATTTTTTTGTTTTTTATAGGCCTTCAAACTAATACACACATATATATATATATATATATATATATATATATATATATATATATATATATGAAATTTAAGGTTCCTCAAATAAAATAAAGATTTTTTTAAAAAGAGAAAAGGTTTTTAAAAAATCTTATATATATATATATATATTTTTTTTTCTTATATACTTTTATAATTAATTATAAAATCTTGGGTCAGTTTATATATATATATATATATATAAAATAATTTTTTTTTTTATAGGCCTCGGAACTAATTTCATTCATAAATCATGCCCTTCAATCTAATATATATATATATATATATATATATATATATATATATATATATATATATATATATATATATATATATATATATATATATATAAATTGAAATGCGACCTGAATTCTATATCTGCTATAGAATTCTATAGATATCTTCTATAGAATTCATGAATTCTATATCTGCTACAGAATTCTATAGATATCTTCTATAGAATTCTGTAGATATCGTCTATAGAATTCATGAATTCTATATCTTCTACAGAATTCTATATCTGCTACAGAATTCTATAGATATCTTCTATAGAATTCTGTAGATATCGTCTATAGAATTCATGAATTCTACATCTTCTACAGGATTCCATAGATGATCTTCTATAGAATTTGTGAATTCTATATCTGCTATAGAATTCTACAGATGATCTTCTATAGAATTCATGACTTCTATAGATATATTCTATAGAATTCATGAATTCTATATCTGCTACAGAATTCTATAGATGATCTTCTATAGAATTCATGAATTCTTTACACGGGGGTGTAAAGTTACACGGGGTCAGAGGGTTAACATCAGTCGAAAATATTTTATATATTTATATACACAGTTATATATATATATATATATATATATATATATATATATTTGTTTTTTCTGAAGGCGAGAAGCCGTACCGTTGTTCGGACTGCGACTACACGACCGGCGACCACAACTCGCTGAGGCGGCACAAGATGCGCCACACCGGCGCCAAGCACTACGCGTGCCCCCACTGCCCGTACGCCTCTATACAGTCGAGCACGTACAAGAGCCACCTCAAGAGCAAACACCCCGGTAATTATATACACACATATATATATATATATATACCTGTTGTACCCCAAGTGCCGACGCGACTACTGAAGACGCGGCCGAAACCGGTCACAGGAGACGGAAACACATGAAATCTACTGTAGCACTTCGGCACTTTGGTATAACGGATATTCTAGAACTACGTTTTATACATATATATATATATAAAACGACAATTTGATAAGATGTATTTCGGTCTCGAGGAGTTCTTCACGACGGGAGTTTCTTTTCCGGCGAAAATAAAATGAATTTCAAAGTCGAAATTTCGATCACTTTCGGGTTATTCTGTAGCAATAATGGTAGAATTCTATTATTCTACGGCGATAAAATTAAAATTCTATTATTCTACAGCAATAAATATTGAATTCTATTATTCTATAGAGAATTTTCTATTATTCTGTAGCAATAAATATTGAATTCTATTATTCTAT
>JACDQD010000099.1:165000-205000 GCA_019843655.1 Lethocerus indicus | reverse complement strand
GAACAAAATTTTCTATTCGACAATTCGGATTTTGTTGAAAAGTTCATCGGAAAAAAACAAAAAACAAACATAAATTGGTTAATAAACGAATACAAATATTATTAATAATTAACGAATACATAACAACTACGAATTAGTATTTATATAGACAGTAAAATATATATATATATCTCATGAGGTAGTTCTGAGGTCCGTACCATGTTTGATTTTCATCCAGATACTAAAATATATATATATATATATATATATATATATATATATATATATGTAAACGGTACCCAAAAGTAATCGCGACGTTTTGACTTTGGAATTCATTTTTTTTTTGCTTCGAAAAAGAAACTTTAATTATTTCCGATGCAAAATACATCTTATCAAATTGTTGATTACTTTTGTGTACACTTATATATATATATATATATATATATATATATATATATATAGAATATTAAAAAAATATAATTTCTTTTAGGGCGTTTCTCGCTGGTGAAAATCAAACTGGGGGTTGTTATCGCGGTTATTATTAGATTTTTATTTTTTTTTTTCGAGATTTTTTTATATATATATATATTGTTTTTTTCAATATGAAAATTAAATTTCGCGACAGAAAAAAAAATATATTGTCGATTCGGTCTGGCGCGGGGGAGGGGGCGAAAAACTGAATAATCCGAAATCGCGGCTGCGGTAATTTTTATTTTTCGCTTTTTGGAATGTTTTCGAACGGTAACTCTCTTGTAATTTTCGTACGATTTTTTTTTTTTTCGCTCCTCCGTTTTTCGGATTTCGTTTTTGTCCTCCCCGCGCCTACGGTCTTTCGTTTACGAGGTTCGTTTTTAAAGCTGACGTTCCGTAGTGCGGTCTTCGCGCGCTCCTCCTCTTTCTATAGCGGATACAGAATTAATTATTTGACGGCATGAAAATTATAATAGCGGTTTTTCTCGGAATTCGTGAAAAATTCATTCGAGAAAATATATGGCATATATCACAGGATTCATTAATTCTATCGAAGATATCGATAGAATTCATTAATTCTATAGCAGAGATCTATAGAATCTATTAAATCTATAGAATACATCTATAGAATTCATGAATTCTATAGAAGATATGGTATAATTCATGAATTCTATAGAATACCATAGAATTCATGTGTTCTATAGCACAGACCTATAGAATCTATTAATTCTATAGAATTCTGTAGCAGCTATAGAATTCATGAATTCTATAGAAGATATCTAGAATTTATAGCATATATAGAATTCATGAATTCTATAGAAGATATCTATAGAATTCTATAGCAGATATAGAATTCATGAATTCTATAGAAGATATCTATAGAATTCTATAGCAGATATAGAATTCATGAATTCTATAGAAGATATCTATAGAATTCTATAGCAGATATAGAATTCATGAATTCTATAGAAGATATCTATAGAATTCTATAGACGATATCTATAGAATTCTATAGATGATATAGCATTCACGAATTCTATAGAAAGGTATCTATAGAATTCTATAGATGATATCTATAGAATTTTATAGCAGATATAGAATTCATGAATTCTATAGAAGATATCTATAGAATTTAAGGATTTTATAGATCACGGCTATCTCATTGGAGTTCATTAATTCCCATCGAACAATTTTATGAATAATTAATGGTAATGATCGGACGGTAATAGAATTTTGGGTTTAGAATACCCGTTTTCGTTGAGACAGAAATACACAAAATCTCTACGTTATTTCAACCGATCGGAGAGCACGAAACGGGTATAAATTGTAGGATTTTTTTTTTTTTGAGGATTTCTCCTCCGACGCCCGATAAGGCGAAATCTGCGGGATTTGATGCGTTCCGACGAAACGTCGTCGTCGGGCGCGAAAACGAAACGGCGACGTTGGGGAGCGAAAACGAAACGGCGTCGTCGGGGCGCGAAACGAAACGGCGTCGTCGGGGCGCGAAATTCGAAACGGCGTCGTCGGGGCTAGAAATTCGGAAACGGCGTCGTCGGGAACTAAATTCTGTTACGGCGCCGTCCAACTGTCAGCTGGGCGGCTTCGGCGGCGGCGGGAACGCCTGGTTCGAAGGTTGGTAATCGGGGTCGTCGTGCTCGACGACGACGACGCCGCCGCCGCCGCCGCCGCTGCTGCGTCAGACGCCTCCCGTCGCCCCTCCGCCTCCTCCTCCTGCTCCTGCTCCTGCTCCTCCTCTGTCGCCACTGTGGGGACGGCGCCCGGGGCCAGAAGCGTGGCCAGTATGAAAGAGTCGTCGAGAGAGAAGTCGGACGAAGCGCCGGCACCGACGAACTGCGGCTCGTCCTTCACCTCACACCCGCCTCAATATACATTAAGATATACACAGTAAAATCAAATTGAATAACCATTTAACAAAACGGACATCGAGCTATTAGTGTATAACAGAATTCATTAATTCTATAGCGATAAAAATAGAATTCTATTATTCTATAGGGAAAAAAATAGAATAATATTATTTTTTTATTCTATAGCAATAATAATAATAATAATAATAATAATAATAATAATAATAGAATTTTTATTCTATAGCAATAGAAATGAAATCTATAGGAAAATAGAATTATATTATTCTATAGGAAAAAAAAAATTAAAATTTTTTTATTCTATAGCAACAATAATAAATTCTATTATTCTATAGTAATAAAAAATCTATTATTCTATAACAATAAAATACAATTCTATTATTCTATAGCAATAAAAATAAAAGAAATTTATTCTTATTCTATAGCAATAATAATAGAATTCTATTATTCTGTAGCCATAAAATATATATTATTCTATAGCATAAAATTCTAATATTCTATAGCAAAAAAATATAAAATTCTATTATTCTATAGCAATAAAAAAAAAATTATTTTTATTCTGTAGCAATAATAATAATAGGATTCTATTATTCTATAGCAATAAAAATAAAATTCTATTATTCAATAGCAATAAAAAATAGAATTCGATTGTTCTATAGCAAGAATTGTAGAATTCTATTATTCTATAGCATAAAATAAAAATTCTAATATTCTATAGTAAGAAAAAAATTTCTATTAATTCTATAGCAATAATAAAAATAATCTATTATTCTATAGCTAATATTCTATAATAAAATTCTATTATTCTATGAGGTAGAATTCTGTTATTCTATAGCAATAAAAGTTGAATTAATTCTAAAGCAACAAAAAAATAAATTGCCTAATTACCTGTATATATATATATATATATATATATATATATATATACTAATTTTTAGTTAAGCTACCTTCCATGACAAGTGCGATTGAATATCTCTCTTGGTGAAAAAAAGTGCGGTTTTACCTGCGCTCGTGTATTCCGCGCTCGTGCTCGCGGTTGCGGCGCCGGCGACGCCTCCACCTCCTCCACCTCCACCTCTCAACGCCTCTTCGATAACGCTGGTCGCCGTCTTCATTTGGCCCGTCGCCCTCTTTCCACCTCCACTTCCTACTGCCGCGCCTCTCTTGCGGAATCCCTGCGACGCCGATGACGCTGACGGCGCCGCGTGCGATTTCTTCATGTGGCGCACCAGGTGGTCCTTTCGGCCGAACCTCTGCGGGCACGACTGGCAGAGGAAGTCGCGCCGGCCCGTATGCACGACGGAGTGTCGCCTGACGTCCTTGCCGGTGAAGAAACGCCTCCCGCACTGATCGCACCTGCGATAACAACCCACGCATATATATATATATATATATATATATATATATGGCCTTTCGCCAGATTAAGCCTTCGGCGGCACTACTGAAGACGGCTAAAGTCCAGCCGAAGGGTATTCCAACCCCTCGCGGGCCACGAAACAGGTACGTTAAAGCTATACAGTGTCCAACAATGGACATTATATATATATATACATTTTCGATATCACAATTTGATTCTTTTTCAGTAGGGAAATATATATATACTGGAGGGAATAGTTCTTCTTCCCCATATTAGACCTTATGGGGAAATTCGCTTCCGAATGGACTCCACATTTGATTAAGTCTATATATATATATATATATATATATATATATATATTTACCAGACAGCAAAATCTACGGTATTCCAAGCCCTCGCAAGAGACCACAGTATAAGTTTATATTCTATATAGTGTCAACAATGGACATATATATATATATATATATATATATATATATATATATATAAAGTAGGTCAAATTAGCCAATTTTTGATATCACAATGAGGTTCTATTCCACAATGTGTTTTTTTTGCCCATATTAAACCTTACGGGAAATTCGCCCTCCTCCCCATGGACTCTACACTTAAGTCTGTATATATATATATATATATATATATATATATATATATATAATTACCTGTATTTCTTATCAGCTGGCGTCTTGACAGTCCTCGATCCGGCGTGTACCTTCAGGTGGAACAGTATCGCCTCCTTGGCGTCGAACAGCAGGCCGCACATCCTGCACTGCAGGTCGCCGTCCTCAGCGGCGTGCCCTGAATAACGTTGTTTATATTTACGGTTCGGAATACCGTTTTGTGCGGTCTCCGACGGGTCGGAATACGGCGTAGATCAGGGGGTTTCGGATTCTACGCCGTATTCCGATCCCTCGCAGACCCCAGGGTCTGCTATACACAAATATTCTCAAATGATTGAAAAGAATTCTATTATTCTATAGCATTAAATATTGAATTATATCATTCTGTAGCGATAAATGTTGAATTCTATTATTCTATAGCAACAGAAAAAATAGAATTCTATTATTCTATAGGGAAAAAAAATAGAATTTTCTTTATTCTATAGCAATAAAAATAGAATTCTATTATTCTATAGGAAAAAATATAGAATTTTTTATTCTATAGCAATAAAAATTGAATTCTATTATTCTATAGCAATAATAAAAATAGAATTCTGTTATTCTATAGGAATAAAAATAGAATTATTTTCATTCTGTAGCAACAATAGTAGAATTCTATTATTCTATAGCAATACAACTAGAAATCTATATTCTATTATTCTATAGAAATATAGAATAATAAATTCTATTATTCTATAGCAATAAAATAAAATTCTATTATTCTATAGCAATAAAATAATAAATTCTATTATTCTATAGCAATAAAATAAATTCTATTATTCCATTAAAATTTTTTATTCTGTAGAAAATAATAATAATAATAATAATAATAATAATGGAATTCTATTATTCTATAGCAATTAAAAAAAAATAAAATTAATGCTATAGAATAATAGAATTCTATTATTCTATAGCAAATAATAAAAAAATTCTATTATTCTATTCTGTAGTAATAATAATAATAATATTCTATTATTCTATTTTATTGCTATAGAATAATAGAATTCTATTATTCTATAGCAATAAAATAAAATTCTATTATTCTATAGTAATAAAAAAAGCCAAAATAGAATTTATTCTATAGCAATAAAAATAGAATTCTATTATTCTATAGCAATGAGGCTACAGCAGAAGGTGCTTTTCGCTTTCTCTCGGGAAAGAAAGCGTCTATAGCGGACTGAACTGACCGGCTTCGTGCTTGCGGGCTGAGAGCCGGCAAGTACTCCTTGTCGCCAGGGCCAGCGGCAGCGTACCGCCGCCGTCGGGCTGTGCACCTTGGCGTGGTTCTTCAGGTGGTCCTTCCTGTGGAAAGTGCGGCCGCAGTCCGAGCACGTGTACTGGCGGTGGTCGCTGTGTATCAGCGAGTGGCGCACCAGCTTGAACTTGGACGAGAACGATTTCGGGCAAGTCGGGCACTCGAAGGGGCGCTGTTCTTGGCGCTGCGGAGGCGGCGGCGGCGCCGGCGCCGGCACCGAGCCGCACCTTCGGGAAAAAAAAATTACTTCGACACGCCAGTTTTGCGGTCAGCGAAGGGTCGGAATACCGCTCCGGACCGAAAGCCAGAAAAAAGTAATAAAAGAATCAAAGTGTCAATCTTCAGATAGAGTCACGAGGCCTTCGAGTTCTTAGTGTTATAGTCCCCAGAGCGTTATACGTCCTGTATGTACCTGGAGGAGTCACGTGACCTATCCCAGGTCCTGTCTTCTGAGTGTTATACGTCCTGTATGTACCTGGAGGAGTCACATGACCTGTCCCTTAGGTCCTATCTGAGTGTTATAGCCCCCAGACGTCCTGTATGTACCTGGAGGAGTCACATGTGACCTGTCCCAGGTCCTGTCTTCTGAGTGTCCTACATCCTCCAGGAGTGTTATACGTCCTGTATGTACCTGGAGGAGTCATGTGACCTGTCCTAGGTCCTGTCTTCTGAGTGTTCATCCTCCAGGAGTGTTATACGTCCTGTATGTACCTGGAGGAGTCCATGACCTGTCCCAGGTCCTGTCTTCTGAGTGCTACATCCTCCAGGAGTGTTATACGTCCTGTATGTACCCGGAGGAGTCACGTGACATGTCTGTCTCAGGTCCTATCCGAGTGTCAGCCCCCAGAGAGCGTTACCGGAGGCTTCGCGGCACTCACCTTCAGGCGACCGAAGCTGACGCCTGCGGCCTGTCGTCCCTGAACAGCTGTCGCCTCGTGCTCCTCCTCGGGCGGGACGAAGGCAGCGTCGGCGCCCGGCGACCGGAGGCGACTGAGGGGCGAAGGGGCGGCGACGCGGCGGCGGAGGGGCGCCTGGGCGTAATCCTGAGGCAGGCACGGGGGCAGGTCCTGGGCGACACTGCTGTCGAGGCGTCGAGCAAGAAGGGCATGACGCGTCGACGCCTCGGAGCCGGCTTCCGCATCCGTCGCAGAGGGTATCCTGAGGCGACTCTTGTTTGTCTGCGTTAAGAACAATAGTTACAGTACTGCCCTAAAGCTCATCAGGGATAATTTCAACATATATATACTGACCGACAGACACAGCCGAGCAGACTGGGCACTGACCAACGCTGGCGACGCCGCCGCATCCGTCGCAGAGTGTTTCCAACGCTTGCAGCTCCAATTCGGTTTTCTCGTCTGCGATAAAGAAATAGAAATATTTATCCAGCCTTCGGAGGGACACCGTTAACGGAGGTAACCGAAGGGAAAGGACCCTTTCATAAACAAGGAATTTAAGCATTGTTTTGGACAGCTCCGGTCGACGAAGACCGGAATAAAAACCGTTATCGGTTCAGATCTGGCTTATCTGCGCAAAGATGATGTATTTAAAAATACGTACAGCGTTATAAATTAATTACGACCAATTTATTTACCCTCCGGAGAGTTCGGAGTGCGTATAAAAAGCTGAAACACAGTGAACCAAAACAAGCATTGTTTTGGACAGTTCCGGTCGACGAAGACCGGAATAAAGGCCGTTATCGGTTCAGTATCTGGCTTATCTGCGCAAAGATGACGTACTTAAAAATATGTACAATCTTATAAATGAATTACGACCAATTTACCTCCGGAGAGTTCGAGTGCGTAGAAGAGCTGGAAACACACAGTAAGTTAAAAAGGCCGTTATCGGTTCAGCAAAGCTTATCTGCGCAAAGATGACGTGCTTAAAAATGCATTTTTTGGACAGCTCCGGTCTACGATGACCGGAATAAAAGGCCGTTATCGGTTCACAACGCCGTAGCTTATCTGCGCAAAGATGACGTACTTAAAAATATGTACAATCTTATAAATGAATTACGACCAATTTATTTACCCTCCGGAGAGTTCGGAGTGCGTACAAAAAGCTGAAACACAGTGAACCAAAACAAGCATTGTTTTGGACAGCTCCGGTCGACGATGACCGGAATAAAAGGCCGTTATCGGTTCACAACGCCGTAGCTTATCTGCGCAAAGATGACGTGCTTAAAAATGCATTTTTTTGGACAGCTCCGGTCGACGATGACCGGAATAAAGCCGTTATCGGTTCAGCGCGTAGCTTATCTGCGCAAAGATGACGTACTTAAAAATATGTACAATCTTATAAATGAATTACGACCAATTTATTTACCCTCCGGAGAGTTCGGAGTGCGTACAAAGAGCTGAAACGCCGTAAACCAAAGTGAACGTTTTTCATTATCGTTAAAGTAATTATAGTACCGTTATCGGTTCACAACGCCGTAGCTTATCTGCGCAAAGATGACGTGCTTAAAAATGCATTTTTTGCGGACAGCTCCGGTCTACGATGACCGGACGGAATAAAGATTTCCATCATCGAGTATATACTTAAAAATAAGCGCGTCGGTTGATTCCGCTTAGTTACTGTGAAACGGTTTTCGGTGTCCAACCGTCGGTTTGTTTTACGCTTACCATCATTCCGCCTTGTTCCCATGCCAGACGCATATTCCCCGTTTTACTTTGACGGTTTGGCCGGCGTTCTGAGATATATATATTTTTAATTTTTTCGGCTTACGGGGGGTGAGAGCCCTTTCTCTCTTTTTGCCCTGTTTTTTTCTCTCTCTCTCCGAACCTCTTTTCTAGCCGTCCATCGAACCCGTCTCCGACTCCTGGAACCCCGTGCAGATCGGCCGAAGAATCGTCCCGCAGAATCGTCCGGTCGGCCCCCCGCCGGGCCCCGCCGCCAATCTCCTCTACCGCGCCGTGCCTATTTATTTCGACCGAATTTTATTGGCTATTTTTTCCTCCGCGGCCACTTTGAAACGATTTCAAAACTGAATATCACTACGGCCATTTGTCCACCCGAAGGACTGTTGTCAGGATCATATGTTCGCATGATGGCGGCGGTGGGGGAGCGATCCCAGTGTGGCCACACGTCGCGAATATAAATCTTTAAAAATTATATAATTACAAAAAAAAATAAAATAAATTCTCAATTTTTTCCGTTAGCCGGGCGAAAACGAAAAATCTTCAAATAATTTAAAATTCCCCAACAATCATAAAAGTAATATTCGTCCGGCACTATCCACTGAACCCGTTCAAAACAAAGCACATTATCCTTTTTCCCCTTCAATCTTAACGTAAAGAATTTGTTTTGAAAACGACCAAATACCAGTTTGACCCCCAATATTAAATAGTATAACACTATAATAGATACGACAAAAAAAAATTTCCGGAAAATATATTCGACTATATTCAAATATCCCGGAAATATTTTCTTTTATTATAATTAACGCAATTTTTCAATAGTTATCAGGTAATATTGGTAAGTCTTTAAAAATTATATAAATACAAAAAAAATAAAATACTTAATTTTTTCCCTACTTTTCCGTTAGCCGGGCGAAAAATCCTCAAATAATTTAAAATTCCGCCAAAATCCCCAACAATCATAAAAGTAATATTCGTCCGGCACTATCCACTGAACCCATTGAAAACAGAGAACATTATCCTTTTTTTCTCTTCAATCTTAACGTAAAGAATTTGTTTTTAAAAACGACCAAATACCAGTTTGACCCCCAATATTAAATAGTATAACACTATAATAGATACGACAAAAAAAAATTTCCGGAAAATATATTCGACTATATTCAAATATCCCGGAAATATTTTCTTTTATTATAATTAACGCAATTTTTCAATAGTTATCAGGTAATATTGGTAAGTCTTTAAAAATTATATAAATACAAAAAAAAAATAAAATACTTAATTTTTTCCCTACTTTTCCGTTAGCCGGGCGAAAACGAAAAATCCTCAAATAATTTAGAATTCTCTATATACTCTAGAATATATTCAGCAACCCCGGAAATATTTCTTCTATCATAATTAATGCTATTTTTAATAGGTATTAAGTAATATAAAAAATTTTTTTTTCGTAGTGTCGGCACCTTGATACGGTGCTTTCGTTAATAACGCCTTAAAAATTTTTTCTGATTTATTTTTAATAAGGTGAATTATGTTTTAATTAGTTTTAAAATTTCGGTGTTCGGTGTAGTTTATTTTTCTTGGGTTGGCAACGCCTGCGTCTGTTTCGCGGCCGTTATCAGTTCTTGTGGGGAGGTTTCTCTCCCCCTCTAACTCTCGGAATTTTGATTTCCTGCTCGCGTATCGCGTTTTTTTCCAATTTCTAGTAGAATATTCGGATGAAATTTTTTTAAATTCGGACCGGCGATGACCAATTCTTCGGACAGCCTGAAGATAAGGAAGCGCAAGAGCAGATGGGACGTCGGGCCCGAGGCGAAATCCGCCGAAGAATCGGTGAGTTTCTAAGCATAATCAAGTCCACGGGGCTTAATAAGCTGCATGCCCAAGTATAAGTCCTCAGACCGAATGCGGGATCTACAGCCCGTGACCTTCTACATGTATCACCACCTCGCTGGACATTTCTCCCATGTCCTTGCCCATATTATAATATTTACCTTCGATAACACTCATCCGGTTATTAATAAAGATTCGGAACATTAATTCGAACAACAATGCGTCGAAACTTTGAACGATATCGTTCTTCGATAAGGGAAACGATAACCGTGAGCTGTCGGTGTATAACCTCACCGAACAGGTTATAAACCCAACACAATTTATTTATTTTCCGGACAGTTCGGAGAGAAAAATCTGTTCGAAATTAAAAATTTAACTACAAATTTTATTACCGTTACGTCACCTACCTAGGCCTGGTTATGTTATACAAAATCACAAACGTGCGTTAAAATTTCAAAATTGTATTGATTTATTGTTTTATTTAATTTTTTTAAAAACATCAAAGTCAATTTCATCGAAAAACATTATGAAACATTGCATGAGGATAGTGGCAATACCCAAATTATGAACTAAAATTGAAATTAAATTCTGCCAACACTTGAAAATATTTACAAATTCATTTCTTCGAATTCTACACTCCTACTTTCTCTTTCGATATTTATTTATTTGTTATTCAAATAAAAATATCTCGACAACCCATATTTTTCGAATAGTCATCTCGAATCAAATTCTTATTTCAGTGCAGAAACTGAGTATAAAATCAGTTTTGATATATATATATATATATATATTGTGAAAAAATTACCTTATCTTAAATAATATTGCACTCATCCTTTATCATCTGGGGTTTACATAATATCTATTTTTATTCCTATTATGTGCTGATTTAGACTCATTTGAATATATATAAATATATATATATATATATATATATATATATATATATATAAAATGATTTTTTAAGTAAAGATATAATTATCATATTTTATCGTGAATTTATCTTTATTTTTTTTTCTACCATTTATCTATTATTATTAGGTAACAATATTGTGATATATATATATATATATATATATATATATATATATATATATTGACAAAATATTTTTTATGCAATGATCTAATTATCATATTTCATCATTAATTCTTTCATTTCGAGACTGGCTGTAGAGACTGAATTTATTGATACAGTTTCGAATAAATAAATAAATATAATAAATATATATATATATATATATATATATATATATATAAATAAATTCTATTTAATGGAGCTTTTACCACTCAAAGTGGAACACTGGGTGAGATAGAAGATATCAAGTTACCTGTGGTCGTTTCCACGGTTACGGCCAGGGGTTGGGGGGAAAATTAATCGAAATCGAAACAGAAATTAAATATATTTATTGCAACAATTTAAATATAATATCCGCAATCCAATTTATATTTAATACAAAACAATCAAACAAACTCTTTTATATATATATATATATATATATATATATTTTTTTTTTTAATTCTTTGAACAAAGTGTTGACACCGTATTTGACTTGAGCAGCCAAAAAAACATCTGTTTTTTATTGCGCGAATTAATGCCATTATTATCGATACAAAATAACGTATTGAAATTAATATTACTGCGTAGAATATATTTTTATTTATTTATTTACTACAAGGATATATATATATATATATATATATATATATTTGTGATGGCCAAAAATTTTTTATTTCCAAGAAAAAAAAGATTCACTTTCTTCTGTATATATATATATATATATATATATATATATATATATATATATATATATACATACTGAAACCTGTAGTACATAAATCATTGTTTTAACCCAGTTGTTTAGTCTATTGGAGTCATTTTTTTTTATTTTTTTTTGGGGGTCGACTTCCTCCACTTTTTTGTCATATAACGCACTTCCCCCCCTTCCCCCCCCCCCAAGAGGAAGCCCTCAGGTTTCGGATTTCCGAAACTCCCGGGGGCAATATATATATATATGCTAGGTCCTTAGGGATATCCGGTTTCGGGCCTTATCCTTCCGCAGTCGTTTGCTGGTTTTATACCCGTTTCTGGCGTTTTAAAAATTATTTTTTTTTTTAAGACCCCCGGTCTAGGTACTTCGGGCTTAGAGTTAAGTACCGACATTCGATGAATTAAGACTCTCTATATATATATATATAGTGGCCGCCGCGACTTGGAGGTCGACCGCAGTCGCGGCACTGATTCCTCACCGCTCATTTTATTTTACTTACTGTTTTTTTTCTTTTCTCTTTTCTTTTTCGGCTCCGCCCCCCCCCCCCGCTTCCATTCGACTATTTCCAGGTGTCTCCGGTTACCCCTCGTGGACACGGTCTGCGGTCAGAGCCGCCTATACCGGCGTTCTCCTCCCACGCGTATACCCTTACTATTGGGGACATGGATGTCCTTCACACGGAAGCCGAGCAGTTCAATATATATATATATATATATATATATATATATTTTTTTTTTTCTGAAAAAAACCGAGAAATATATCTTTAAATCCAAATCCAGGATATGTGTATGGTATATAGAGTGTCCACTCCGAAAAACACCTAATCTCATCGTCCACTATTGGGACCAAGAATCTACTGATGACGTCATCAACTGATTACCTATATATATATATATATATATATATATATATATATATATATATAGTGCCGTATGGGGGGCGCCGAACGTAAGAGTTTCGAAATTTTCGTCTGATCCAGATTTTCGCAATCGCTCATTGAAACTCCATCTCTCTCTCTCTCTCTCTCTCTCTCTCTCTCTCTCTCTCTCTGCGGAGACTTCGAAATTGAAAATCGGCAAGAAAAAAACAGAGTAGAAGTGAAATTTTAATAAAAAAAAAAAAGAAAAAACCCGACGTCGACCGCAACGCCCAGTCTCGTATTACGGTCAGAAGTGTATTTTTACAGGCCGAGGTTTTTTTTTTTCCCCTATATATATATATATATATATTTCTGATAATTGTTTTTCAATTCTAATCCTACTCTGTATATATATATATATATATATATATATATATATATATATATATATATATATATAAGGTGTACCCAAAAGTAACAATTTTATAAGGTGTATTTGTTGGGTCTTGAGGAGTTCCTCAAGGAGGGGAAATTTCGCCGGAAAACTGGCTGCAGAATTCTCTTTATTTTTTTATTTATTTTATATATATATATATATATATTGCGAAAAAATTATAAATAATATTGCACTCAACCACCTTCTGTCCTACAGGGTTTTTACACAATTCAAATTTTTATTCCCATTACGGCCTGGTTTAGACTCAATTGAAGTTATATATATATATATATATATATATATATATATATATATATATATATTGATTTTAAGTATCATATTGTATCCTGAATTTATCTCTATTTACCCGAAAAGTTTTCGTCGATAATATCGGTGAAAATATAGTAGATTAAAGTTCCTTTTTCTGGCGAAATAAAATGAATTCCAAAGTCAAAATGTTACTTTTGGGTACCCCTAATATATATATATATATATATATATATATATATATATATATATATATATATATATATATTGGTGTGTGGAGTCCGTCCCGAAGGGAATTTCCCATAAGATTTCAATAAATACGTTACACGTTATACTACCCACCGGCCTAACCCTTTTTCCCTTCGATTGAAAAAAAAAGAAAAAAGAAAAAAAGAGTGAAAAATCAGTCTGCAGGTTACACGGTTTTTTTTTTCCCCCCCCCAACACCGCAATTCGCGAACCCTTTTATTTTTCTGTACCTGCGCGGCTACAGAGAGAGGGTCGTGAAGTCGTTTTCTGCCCCAACTTTAAGGGGTGTTTTAATTGAAAAAAAAATCTAAAAATTCCCATATAAATATTGTACAATGGCCTGAGAGATGATTGATTTTTTGGTGCCCAAAATCCGTTTTTTTTCTCTAATAAACAGGTCTTTTTCTATATATATATATATATATATATATATATATATATATATATATATATATATATATATATATTAGGAGCACCCCCCTCCAATTTTTTGATTTTTATAATAAAATTTCGGCCCCGTAGAGGGTAAAATTTATTTAACAATTCCCGAAATTTAAACCCATATCCCTTTTTCGGGTATAGTCGGAAATCGGTATTGGAATTTCGGATAATAAAAAAAAAAAATTTTAAATTGCTTCCTATCTAAGGTCCTATTATAGGGGAGGGTACCCCTCAAAAGTAATCGACATTTTGACTCTTGAATTCGTTTTATTTTTCCAGAAAAAAGAAATTTTAATTATTAATCTACTATATATATATATATATATATATATATATATATATATATATCCTGGCAAAGGAGTAGTTTTCCTCTACAGCTTGCGGAGGAAACCTCGTAACTGGAATTCTGTCCATTGTCACGTGACCTCTTGCTACCTAAACTTCGTTTTCTCCGGTTATTTTATATATATATATATTTGTTTAACGATTTTCACCTGTATAAATTCAGGTTTTAAACTTCCCTTCGGCCGTTAAGGGTGGAAGGGGAGGGAGGGAGAATTCGTGCAATTCGATATCCCGTTGAGGGAGCCTTCAACCCCTCTATGGGTGCGCGGCCTACACACACCCTACGGTCTAGAATTACCCCTGTTTTTTTTTTTTTTTTTTTTTCATCTTCTTGTATTTAAGGGTCGTCAATTCTCGAGAGTACGATTTAAAAAAAAAAAAAATTCGAAATATATATATATATATTTTTTTTTTTTCAGGGTCTTCTGGAGTTCCTGAAGGGGTGGGGATAAATTTATGGCGATTAATAATTAATTTTTGCGGCGAAATAAAATTAATTCCGAACGATCATATTTTGGCCCCCAAATACTAACGGTGTAAAATTTTCGAGATCCTCCAATTTTCTGTATAATTTTTTTTTTTTTTTAAATTTATTCCGGTTCTAATACATAGTGTTGTCGCGTTTTTTCTCTTTAAACTGTTTTATCTCTTTTCTCCCTTTCGACTTCTTCACAATGGCGGGCGACAATGACACTCCATTGTACGTTGAATAGGACACCTCCTCGAGAGAGAGATCTCTCTCCCTCCCTCCCTCCCTCCCTCCCTCTCTCTCTCCTCTCCCTCCCTCTCTCCCTCTCTCTCTCCTGGAGCGGATGCCGGAGGTATCGCGTTACCCTCTAGCAACAGGATGCTGGAGTAGATTTTCGATTTTCAAGCCGGCGTTTAAGGGACAAGTGTACACTTTGTTACACTTGTTGGTGCAATATGGGGATCTGGGAAAAATGTACGAAAAAACTAATTTTTTCGATTTTCAACCCGCCTTTTCAGGGGCAAATATATCTCACTTTGGTACACTTGGGGGTGGAATATGGGATCTGGGAAAAATTTTCGAAAAACCTAAAATTTTCGATTTTCAACCCTTCGTTTCAGGGGTGAAAGTGTAACTCACTTTGGTACACTTGGGGTGGAATATGGGATCTGGGAAAATTTTCGAAAAACCTAAAATTTTCGATTTTCAACCGCCTTTTCAGGGTGGAAAGTGTTTAACTCCTTTGGTACACTTGTGGGTGGAATATGGGATCTGGGAAAAATTTTCGAAAAACCTAAAATTTTCGATTTTCAACCCTTCGTTTCAGGGTGGAAAGTGTAACTCACTTTATTACACTTGTGGGTGGAATATGGGATCTGGGAAAAATTTTCGAAAAACCTAAAATTTTCGATTTTCAACCCGCCTTTTCAGGGTGGAAAGTGTAACTCACTTTTTACACTTGTGGGTGGAATATGGGATCTGGGAAAAATTTTCGAAAAACCTAAAATTTTCGATTTTCAACCCGCCTTTTCAGGGTGGAAAGTGTAACTCACTTTATTACACTTGTGGGTGGAATATTGGATGTGGGAAAAATTTTCGAAAAACCTAAAATTTTCGGTTTTCAACCCGCCTTTTCAGGGTGGAAAGTGTAACTCACTTTTGGTACACTTGTGGGTGGAATATGGGATCTGGGAAAAATTTTCGAAAAACCTAAAATTTTCGGTTTTCAACCCTCAGTTTCAGGGTGGAAAGTGTAACTCACTTTATTACACTTGTGGGTGGAATATTGGACCTGGGAAAAAATTTTCGAAAAAATCTAAATTTTTCGATTTTCAACCCGCCGTTCACCCTCACTGTGGACACTGGATACGGGCCTAATTTTTGTTGAAAAACCAAATTTTTTTCCTCCCGCACCAGGGGCGAGTGTGTCTCGAAATTTTTGGACGTTTGGGATATTTAAAAGGTCTACTTCTGGTGGAAATTCCTTTGGGAAAAAGTGGGAAAAACCGCTGTCCCGGTACAGTCCAGGTAGCTTTTCGGCGCGTAATCTACTGCTACCCCTCGAGGAGAGAGAGAGAGAGAGAGCTTGAGAGGGGATGATCCCGAGCAATTACATGATGGCCATTGTTCGCCCATTGTCATGAGATATATGGGGGTCGACGTGGCTCCCTCTCATTATTTAAGGGCGCCCGCCGGAGTACACGTGCGTTCTGAAAGCGCAGCAGCCCTTTTATATATATATATATATATATATATATATATATATATATATATATATATACCGGTGTCGGGAATATACTACCGCTATATACTGTGGACAGTATCCTCAAATTTGGTAACATACTGCCCCGACTATACAGAGCATACAGTCAGCTATATACCGGGGTTGGTATCCTCAATTCAGGGGAAGATATTGCCCGACTATACAGAGCATACAGTCAGCTATATACTGGGGTTAGTATCCTCAAATTTGGTAACATACTGCCCGACTATACAGAGCATACAGTCAGCTATATACTGGGGTTAGTATCCTCAAGTTAGGGAACATACTGCCCGACTATACAGAGCATACAGTCAGCTATATACTGGGGTTAGTATCCTCAAATTTGGTAACATACTGCCCGACTATACAGAGCATACAGTCAGCTATATACAGGGGTTGGTATCCTCAAGTTAGGGTACATACTACCCGACCATACAGTCAGCTAGTCCACACACAATCATATACTTGAACTGTATTGCAGCTAATGAGTTATATATATACATATATATTTATAATTTTATGTCCGTATATATATATATATATATATATATATATATATATATATGTATATAATGATGTAAGAGATGGTTTGCTTCGAGAGACAAACTTTGGCTCGAAGCAGAAAGGGGTGTAATACGAGAACCCCGATGCTGCTGGGTTCAGCACCAGCTTGTCCTCTCTCTCTCTCTCTCTCCCTCCCTCTCTCCCTCCCTCTATCCTCTCTCTCTCTCTCTCTCCCTCCGTTCCCGTCATTGTTCGGCGCCCGACAGTGTTGCCAACGCCGGCCATACAGCGCGGCGATGATGATGACGATGACGCCGTTGGTGATGATTCGTTGATCAGTCTAATCAATGGGCAACAAACATCCCGGTTGACGTCCTCCGGGAGGTGTCCACAGTGGTGAAATAAATAGGCATTATCCTACAGGAGAATTTCATATAGTGGCCCAACAAGGCTTATTTATCCTATAGTTTATCCTCCAGGAGAATTTTTTATATTGCCCGAAGGCGTATGTACTGCCCTATATTATCCTACAGGAGAATTTCATATATTGACATAACAAGGCCCATGTATTGCCCTACATTATCCTACAGGAGAATTTCATATATTGACCCAACAAGGCCCATGTACTGCCCTACATTATCCTACAGGAGAATTTCATATAGTGGCCTAATAAGGCTTATTTATCCTATAGTTTATCCTCCAGGAGAATTTTTTATATTGCCCGAAGGCGTATGTACTGCCCTACATTATCCTACAGGAGAATTTCATATAGTGGCCCAACAAGGCTTATTTATCCTATAGTTTATCCTCCAGGAGAATTTATATATTGCCCGAAGCCGTATGTATTGGCCTACATTATCCTACAGGATTTTATATATTTCCGGAAGGCGTATGTACTGCCCTACATTATCCTACAGGAAAATTTCATATATTGGCCCAACAAGGCGTATCTATTGCCCTACATTATCCTACAGGAATTAATATATTGCCCGAAACGCATTATGTACTGCCCTACATTATCCTACAGGAAAATTTCATATATTGGCCCAACAAGGCGTATCTATTGCCCTACATTATCCTACAGGAATTAATATATTGCCCGAACGCATTATGTACTGCCCTACATTATCCTACAGGAAAATTTCATATATTGGCCCAACAAGGCGTATCTATTGCCCTACATTATCCTACAGGAATTAATATATTGCCCCGAACGCATTATGTACTGCCCTATATTATCCTACAGGAAAATTTCATATATTGGCCCAACAAGGCGTATGTATTGCTTTACATTATCCTACAGGAGAATTTCATATAGTGGCCCAACAAGGCATATAGTGGCCCTACGTTATCCTCCACCCTTAGCCGTATCTATCGCCCTACATTATCCTACAGGAATTTATATATTGCCCTAAAGTTTATTTACTCTATATATATATATATATATTTATATCGACTCAATGCACTTGACTGGTCCTATATATATATATATATATCGGCTATGATTCGCGACAGGAGGACCCCCGTTCAGTGGTGGATGAGGAGGAGGTGGATGAGGAGGAGGAGGAGGAGGAGGCTGATACATAATACTCTGTGGGCGTGTCATATTACTCCCTCTTCCCCACCCTCCGGGAGGTTTCACCCCGGGGCGTGGCCGGTATCGAACCCCTCCCCGGGGAGAGAGAGAGGGTGAGAGGGGGTGAGGCGGTCATGCGCCCTGAAGAAGAGGGGTGGGGGTGTAGTGGGAAGTGTCCTGGAGCAAGCGCCCGAGACACGACCACCACAGTACCTACCTCAGATTCGTTGAGTGAGCAACAGGCATCAGACTAAGTTCAACTTGATATATAATTCACCGCTGAGTGTTATTCGTGCTTAGGATTATATTGAAATTACCGCCCCCCCCCAAAGGATAAAGGAGTCGGTCCTTCGAGACGGAGGTGGCTGAGGACGAAATCGGCGGTATACGGCGTCCTTAGGTATGAAAATTTTCAAGTAAAACAGGTCCCGACCCGATGTGAAGTGCGCAGTGATTCCGCCCGGAGCTTTAAAAGTTTCAAAGTCGATTTGGAAAGCTCCCTCGGCTGGAATGTTCGGAGGGCTTCGAGTACTCCAGGAGTCGGTGAAGTGCAAAGTGATTCCGTCCTTCAAAAAATTTTCGGCCCCTATGCGAGGTCCGGGAATATATCACACTTCCAAAAAAAAAGTCTTAGGTACCCGTTCATGAACTTAGTTTAGGTATAGCGAGAAATTTAATTTCAAAAAATAGGTCCTCGACAAGGTGAAGTGCTTCCAGATTCTTCCCTTTAAAAATTTTTCCCAGAAATTTTCGGCCCTTATGTGAGGTTCAGGAATATATCACCCTTCCAAAAGAAGGTCTTAGGTACCCATTCAGGCTCTTAGTTTAGGTATAGCGAGAAATTTAATTTCAAAAATAGGTCCCTCGACAAGGTGAAGAAGTGAATCCCCCTTTAAAATTTTTCCCAGAAATTTTCGGCCCCTATGTGAGGTTCAGGAATATATCACCCTTCCAAAAGAAGGTCTTAGGTACCCATTCAGGCTCTTAGTTTAGGTATAGCGAGAAATTTAATTTCAAAAAATAGGTCCTCGACAAGGTGAAGAAGTGCTTCCAGATTCTTCCTTTAAAAATTTTTCCCAAAATTTTCGGCCCTTATGTGAGGTTCAGGAATATATCACCCTTCCAAAAGAAGGTCTTAGGTACCCATTCAGGCTCTTAGTTTAGGTATAGCGAGAAATTTAATTTCAAAAAATAGGTCCCTCAGAAGGCAAAGTGCTTCCAGATTCTTCCCTTTAAAAATTTTTCCCAGAAATTTTCGGCCCTATGTGAGGTTCAGGAATATATCACCCTTCCAAAAGAAGGTCTTAGGTACCCATTCAGGCTCTTAGTTTAGGTATAGCGAGAAATTTAATTTCAAAAAATAGGTCCTCGACAAGGTGAAGAAGTGCTTCCAGATTCTTCCCTTTAAAAATTTTTCCCAGAAATTTTCGGCCCTTATGTGAGGTTCAGGAATATATCACCCTTCCAAAAGAAGGTCTTAGGTACCCATTCAGGCTCTTAGTTTAGGTATAGCGAGAAATTTAATTTCAAAAAATAGGTCCCCGACAAGGTGAAGTGCTTCCAGGTTTCCTCCCTTTAAAAATTTTTCCCAAAAATTTTCTCCTTATTTGAGGTTCAGGAATATATCACCCTTCTAGATAAGGGCTTAGGTACCCCCCGTTCAGGATCGCAGTTTAGGTATAGCGAGAATTTCAGAAATTATGTCCCTGAGAAGGTACCGGATTTCTCCCTTTAAACGTTTTTCCCAAAAAATTTTCGCCCTTATGCGATGTTCAGGAATATATCACCGTTGTAGAAAAATGCTTAGGTAGCCCGTTCAGGATTCTGGTTTAGGTATAGCGAAAAATTGAATTTCAGAAAATAGGTGCAGACTTCCAGATTCCGCCGTTCAAAAGTTTTTCCCATAAATTTCCCCTATTTGCGGTTAAGGAATATATCACCCTTCTGGGAAAAGGCTTAGGTAGTACGTACCCCATTCGGAATGGGTTTAGGTATAGCGAGGCATCAAATTTCGGAAATTAGGTCCCCCGAAGTAGGTATAAAACCCTTTCGCAATGTGTTCCGCGATATTTTTCACCCCATTTTAAAACATTTTTCCCCATCAAAAGTTCAGGAATATACACCGCCCTTCTAGAGAAAGGTTTAGAGGCCAGTGTAACTTTCAATTTATCGAAATTCTACCAAATAATTATAGATTTTACAGGTTTATAATTGCCGATTTTTCGATCCTCCCCCACCCCAATTTTTTTTGTTATTTAAAATAAAAATTCGGCCGCGTAAAGGGTTAAATTTATCTAACAGTTTATTTGACAAATTTAAACCAATAACTATTTCGGGCGCAATAGGAAATTTCGGATAAAAAAAAAAATTAAAATAGGTTCCCTAATAGGTCCTATTAGGCCTCAAAAGTAATCCGAAATTTTGACTTTGGAATTAATTTTATTTTTCTAAAAATTTTAATCATTAATCTACTAATATATTCACCGATATTATCGAGACAAATTTTCTATCTGGAATTTCAATAAGAAAATAAATTACAACCCCTTCGAAATATAGGTCTTGTAATATATATATATATATATATATATATTTTAATATTCCCGAATTATTCCCGTGGGATTAATGAAACGTCCCGGTGTTAGAATCACCGGTAGACTTTAACGTCGGTAACTCCTGCCGCTTACTATGTATATATTTATGTATGTACTATGTATATATATATATATATATATACATGTATGTATATAATTGTATATAATGTTCTAAAGGCATTGAAATAACACGGCCCCGCTGGAGCTCTGGAATTTGCTTGGTTCAGCTAAATTCCAGGTCCGTTCCCGTCTGGAAAGGTTTTAAAACTTTTGCGCCTTCTGTTCCAATAATAAAATCTACTGGTCTAGTTATAGACAGTTTGAATTTGTTGTATTTAGCCTACAGTTTATCCTACGGGTTAATTACATATATTGACCCAACAGGCCGTATATAAGCTATAGTTTATCCCTCAGGAGAATTTCATATATTTACCCAAGAAGGCATATATAGCCTATAGTTTATCCTACAGGAGAATTTCATATATTGGCCCAACAAGCCCTATATAAGCTATAGTTTATCCCTCAGGAGAATTTCATATATTTACCCAAGAAGGCATATATAGCCTATAGTTTATCCTACAGGAGAATTTCATATATTGACCCAACAGGCCCTATATAAGCTATAGTTTATCCCTCAGGAGAATTTCATATATTGGCCCGATGTACTGCACTACATTGTCCTTAAGGAGAATTTCATATATTTACCCAAGAAGGCATATATAGCCTATAGTTTATCCTACAGGAGAATTTCATATATTGGCCCAACAGGCCGTATATAAGCTATAGTTTATCCCTCAGGAGAATTTCATATATTAGCCCTATAGTTTATCCTACAGGAGAATTTCATATATTGGCCCAACAATATGTAGGCTATAGTTTATCCTACAGGAGAATTTCATATATTAGTATGCTATAGTTTATCCTACAGGAGAATTTCATATATTGGCCCAACAAGGCGTATGTAGGCTATAGTTTATCCTACAGGAGAATTTCATATATTGACCCAACAAGCCGTATGTAGCCTATAGTTTATCCTACAGGAGAATTTCATATATTGGCCCAACAAGGCGTATGTAGCCTATAGTTTATCCTACAGGAGAATTTCATATATTGGCCCAACAAGCCGTATGTAGGCTATAGTTTATCCTACAGGAGAATTTCATATATTGGCCCAACGAGGCGTATGTAGGCTATAGTTTATCCTACAGGAGAATTTCATATATTGGCCCAACAAGCCGTATGTAGGCTATAGTTTATCCTACAGGAGAATTTCATATATTGGCCCAACAAGGCGTATGTAGGCTATAGTTTATCCTACAGGAGAATTTCATATATTGGCCCAACAAGCCGTATGTAGGCTATAGTTTATCCTACAGGAGAATTTCATATATTGGCCCAACAAGCCGTATGTAGCCTATAGTTTATCCTACAGGAGAATTTCATATATTGACCCAACAAGCCGTATGTAGCCTATAGTTTATCCTACAGGAGAATTTCATATATTGATATGAATTTTTTTTTCTACCGATTCATAAACCGCGAAGTGTCGACACCGGAGCGCGTTGGAAAGCGTGAAAATACGTGCGGGACAGAAATGAAAGGGTGGGAGGGGGGGGAGGGGGGAGGGGGGAGGAAAAAACGTAGGGATATAAATTAAATAGGCCGGCTTATAAATCGGCCCCAGCCTCAGGAGGGAGGGAGGGAGGGAGGGAGGGAGGGAGATGGTGGCCGAGATAGCTGTGTCACGGGAGGGATAGAGAGGGAGGGAGAGAGAGAGAGAGGGAGAGATGCCGTAAAACCACACGGCCACACACATAGCGCGTATCCTGTACAGCCCCTGTGTTCGTGGGACGTCCTCCTCCTCCTCCTCCTCCTCCTCCTCCTCCCGGTCCACGAGATGGAGATAAAGGGTGTAATTGTCGCTCAGGTGTCCGCCGAACGGTACCACTTTTCTATCGGGCGCGGAGTGTACCCAAAGTCGGGTTGTCGGTATCCTCCAGGAGTGTTATACGTCCTGTATGTACCTGGAGGAGTCACATGACCCGTCCTAGGTCCTGTCTATCTGAGTGTAACAGCCCCCAGAGTGTTATACGTCCTGGAGGAGTCCTGTGACCTATCCCAGGTCCTGTCTTCTGAGTGCTACATCCTCCAGGAGTGTTATACGTCCTGTATGTACCTGGAGGAGTCACGTGACCTATCCCAGGTCCTGTCTATCTGAGTGTTATAGCCCCCAGAGTGTTATACGTCCTGGAGGAGTCCTGTGACCTATCCCAGGTCCTGTCTTCTGAGTGCTACATCCTCCAGGAGTGTTATACGTCCTGTATGTACCTGGAGTAGCCATATGACCTATCTTAGGTCCTGTCTATCTGAGTGTTATAGCCCCCAGAGTGTTATACGTCCTGGAGGAGTCCTGTGACCTATCCTAGGTCCTGTCTATCTGAGTGTTACAGCCCCCAGAGTGTTATACGTCCTGGAGGAGTCCTGTGACCTATCCCAGGTCCTGTCTTCTGAGTGCTACATCCTCCAGGAGTGTTATACGTCCTGTATGTACCTGGAGGAGTCATATGACCTATCCCAGGTCCTGTCTTCTGAGTGCTACATCCTCCAGGAGTGTTATACGTCCTGTATGTAACCGGAGGAGTCACGTGACCCGTCCCAGGTCCTGTCTTCTGAGTGCTACATCCTCCAGGAGTGTTATACGTCCTGTATGTACCCGGAGGTCCTGTCTATCTGAGTGTTACACCCTCCAGAGTGTACCTTGAGTGCCATTCGTCCTGTTTGCACTTGGGCGGTTAGTCAAGTGTTCTTCATCAAGTTCTTTCATCTGAGTGCTATATATATATATATATATATATAGAGTGTACCCTCAGTGTAGTATGTACCTGCGCGAGTCCCATTTGCCGGGTACTTAGCTTAAGTGCCCGGAAGGGTACCGCCACACATTCAAGTTCTTTAGTGTCGTAGCCCCAGAGTGTACCTTCAGTTTTGAACGTCCTGTATGTACCTGATGGGGTCACGTGACCTGTCTTCCGAGTGTTATAGCCCCCAGGAGTGTTATACGTCCTGTATGTACCTGGAGGAGTCACGTGACCTATCCCAGGTCCTGTCTTCCGAGTGTTATAGCCCCCAGAGAGTGTTATACGTCCTGTATGTACCTGGAGGAGTCACGTGACCTATCTTCAGGTCCTGTCTCCTGAGTGCTACATCCTCCAGGAGTGTTATACGTCCTGTATGTACCTGGAGGAGTCACGTGACCTATCTTCAGGTCCTGTCTCCTGAGTGCTACATCCTCCAGGAGTGTTATACGTCCACTAGGCACACGGCGGAATCACAAGGCCTTCAACTTCTTAGCCCCCCCCCCCCCCCCAACAGTGATATATATACATATGTACGTATATACATATATATATAGCCCCGAATTGTCCCTATAGTGCGAGCAACGACGTCGTCCTCGCCAGCGCCGTCTTCGGCGACTCCTTGGGATAGCGTCAGCCAGGAGCCAGGACCAACCACGGCTCTCTACACACTCCCAGATTGGGCTACAGCGCAATGCTACCAGGTCTGTTTCAATATACAAATAATATACACAAATACAGTATATATACAGTGTGACTAACTGACATAAGACGGTAGGGCGGAATTATACAGTTGGGGGGAGGGGCGATCACCAGGGGTCGACCTCCCGAAAAACCTCTTGAGCTAACCCTCTCTATATGTGTATACATGGCTGAATGTATACACTGTATAGTCGGGTATTTTGTTCCCTAACTTGAGGATACTAACACCAGTATATAGCCGGCTGTATAGTCGGGTATTATGTTCCCAACCTTGAGGACACTAACCCCAGTATATAGCCGACTGTATGCTCTGTATAGTCGGGCAGTATGTCCCTAACTTGAGGATACTAACCCCAGTATATAGCTGACTGTATGCTCTGTATAGTCGGGCAGTATGTCCCCCCAACTTGAGGATACTAACCCCAGTATATAGCTGACTGTATGCTCTGTATAGTCGGGCAGTATGTCCCCCCAACTTGAGGATACTAACCCCAGTATATAGCTGACTGTATGCTCTGTATAGTCGGGCAGTATGTCCCCAAACTTGAGGATACTAACCCCAGTATATAGCTGACTGTATGCTCTGTATAGTCGGGCAGTATGTCCCAACTTGAGGATACTAACCCCAGTATATAGCTGACTGTATGCTCTGTATAGTCGGGCAGTATGTCCCCTAACTTGAGGATACTAACCCCAGTATATAGCTGACTGTATGCTCTGTATAGTCGGGCAGTATGTTCCCCAACATGAGGATACTAACCCCAGTATATAGCCGACTGTATGCTCTGTATAGTCGGGCAGTATGTCCCCCAACTTGAGGATACTAACCCCAGTATATAGCTGACTGTATACTCTGTATAGTCGGGCAGTACGTCCCCCCGCCAAAAATTGACTATACCCCACGGTATATACAGATATTTTCACCGAAACCAGAGGCGCCAAATGATTTGAGAAAAAATTCCACCCCCACACCCCACCCCCCCCCCCCGCCAAGAAAGCAATAAATCTTCAGTTTAACACCCCCATTCTGTCCCAATTAACAAATATTTTCGTTTTTCGTCCCGAGAAAATTTTTCCATTTTTCCAGGAACCGCCCTCCTCGTTATCCACCCCCCAAAATGTATAAACCGCTCCCCAATTAGAGTTGTCCGAGGCCTCCAATCCATAAACGTCATACCGGGATGACGTTTATGGATTGGAGGATGCGACCAGAAAGTGATCGAAATTTTGACTTTGCAATTGATTTTATTTCGCTGAAAAAGAAATTTTAATCCACTATATAAAGTACACCTTATATATATATATATATATATATATATATATATATATATATGTATATATAAATTGGAGTCTAAACGAGGCCGTAATAGGAATAAAAATTGGAATTATGTTTAAACCCCCGTACGACAAAAGATGTTGAGTGCAATACTATTTAAGATAGCTCGTAATTTTTTCACTATATATATATATATATATATATACCTAATATTATTAAATGAATAGTATTAAAAAATATATATATGTTATAGTGAAAAAATAATAAAGAGAAATTACCCGGGCCACTTTTCCGTCAAATTTTCCCCTCTCGTGAGGAACTCCTCTCAAGACCCCGAAGTACACCTTATATATATATATATATATATATATATATATATATATATATATATTACTCTCGGACTGTAAAAATACACTTTGTGACCGTAATATACCACTTTTCCGGCAAATTTTCCCCTCTCTCGCGAGGAACTCCTCTCAAGACCCCGAAATTCATCCCGAATACACCCAATATATAATCTGAAAATGGCCTTCTTGGGAATTAAATATATATATATATATATATATATATATATATATATAGTACCCTCGGCCTGTAAAAATATACAAATTTTCCCCTCTTGTGAGGAACAACTACTCCACGAGGCCAAAACAAATCTTATCAAATTTTTGATTACTTTCTGGTCTACCTATATATATATATATATATATATATGTGTGGTGTATGTGTGTATATATACATATATATATACAGAGAGTGGGAACCTTCAACGTAGGTGGTTAACCCGTACACTACGAGTCCGGTGGAATGCCGGTCTCCCAACGAGATCGGTATCTCCTTAAAGTGTGACACTCTCTTAGTCTTTCTCTCTCTCTCTCTCTCTCCCTCTTCGGGGAGTGTGACAGAGAGAGAGAGAGAGAGGGAGGGAGGGAGGGAGAGAGAGAGGTAGTTAAGGCCTTTGAGGCGGCCTCGGATATGTTTATTGCCTGAGGGATTCAACGTCGTCGAGTGTGTCGTCGTCGTCGTCGTCGTCGTCTCAACCCCCCCCCCCGCCCCCTCTTTGACGGTCACTGCGGAAAAAGGTCACTGTGCTCACTGCATGCTTAGCAACTATATATATATATATATATATATATATATATATATATATATATATATATAGTTCGCAATTAGACTGAATATACAGGAATGATGTATAAAGTAACTTACGTACACACTGCTTGAGATCGACTACCGCAAGTCTTTACGTTGCCTGTTTTACTCTTTATAATCCTTCTTGGTCTTCTTTGGTCGCTCTTCTTTTTAATTTATATATATATATATATATATATATATATATATATACAAAGTATCCTTTGAGGAATATTCATCTCTAGGGCTTTATATATATATATATATATATATATATATATATATGATATTTTGAGACCATATGTGTTCAGGTGTTTATTTATGTGTTATCACATATGTTGGAGTCATATATATATATATATATATATATATATATATATATATATATATATATATATATATACTGGACCCATTAATTACACGGCGCTCTTAACGTACGGCCTTTTCTCGTCGCCGAGAAATAATCAATCTCCTCCATTCCCAATATCTCATTACAGGAACGACAATAAATCAATCGACCGCTTGTCTGCCGAAAGGGTAATAAAATGGGTAATAAAAAAAAAAAAAAAAAAAGAGGACGAAGATTAAAACAATTTACTCGACACCATTAGCTCTACAACCCCTAATATATATTTAAAAAATTTTTTTTTTCTATCCCTTCTGCTCCTGTATAGTGTAATATCGTATTGTCGCCTCTTCATTAAATGGAAAAAAACTTCCCCTAATATATATATATTGTTCATATTCAGTATTGAATCTGAGATCTCTCCTATCCGTTAATGACACAGAGAGGTTTAAGTCGTCCCAACGATCTCTTTGAAAGTGTCTTTTAAGTATTTTTTTAAGTCTACAGGGTAGATTTGAACCGTTTATAAGGTTTAAGGTATCACTTGAGAACCGTCGTCGACTATAGTAGGTCGCTGATTGGAGACTATAGCAGATTTGAAAATCATGGATATAGTCTGAATAGAGAGAGAGAGATAGTGGGATGTTAATAGGGGTAATATTCTGTATTCATTTCGCTCGCTGTATAAGAGGGGGGAAAAAACACTTATTTCACACCCTAATATGATCAACAGGGGCTCAACACACGACCAACCCCCGGCACAAAAACAATATGTGACCCCGCAATGGGGGAGGTTTTTAAAGTGTACAATGGGGGTACCGGAAGCGAACCCATTCCACCACCACCACCGCCGCCGCGTTTCCGCCTCTAATACACTTGTTGTGGCGTTAACCGATTTAGATCCGGTACAGATAATCGTAGAGGGGTTGGCACCAGAGACAGGGAGAGAGAGAGAGATTATTAGGGTTAGTGGAGTCCATGGATGTGGGGGAGTTGATGAAATTATATAAAGTGTCGGGAGGGATGTTTCTAGACCGCCCCCTTGTGGGTGGGGGGGGAGGAATATGGGGAAAATTTTCGATTTTCAACCCTCCGTTTAAGAGGAGCAAGTGTAACTCACTTCTGTGGGCGTAATATGGGATCTGGGGGAAAATTTTTCTAAAAACCTAAATTTTCAATTTTCAACCCGCCGTTTCGGGGCAAGTTTAACACACTTGATTGCACTTGTGGACGGAATATGGGATCTGGCAAAATTTTCAATTTAAAACCCTCCGTTTAAGAGGAGCAAGTGTAACTCACTTCTGTGGGCGTAATATGGGATCTGGGGGAAAATTTTCTAAAAACCTAAATTTTCAATTTTCAACCCGCCGTTTCGGGGCAAGTTTAACACACTTGATTGCACTTGTGGACGGAATATGGGATCTGGCAAAATTTTCAATTTAAAACCCGACGTTTAAGGGGGTCAAGTGTAACTCACTTTATGACACTTCTGTGGGCGTAATATGGGATCTGGGGAAAATTTTCTAAAAACCTAAATTTTCAATTTTCAACCCGCCGTTTCGGGGCAAGTTTAACACACTTGATTGCACTTGTGGACGGAATATGGGATCCGGCAAAGTTTCAATTTAAAGTTTAAGAGGGCAAGTGTAACACTTCTGTGGGCGGAATACGGGATCTGGGGAAAATTTTCTAAAACCTAAATTTTCAATTTTCAACCCGCCGTTTCGGGGGCAAGTGTAACTCGCTTTATTACACTTGTGGGTTGAATATGAATGCTAATTGGACAAGCACGACGATATATATATATATATATGTTCGTCAACAGTTGAGGGACCATATGGCCCGTGACACATGACAGAAGAGGGAGCGAAACCCCAAATCTCCATATGGGGGGCGGTACGCAATCATGACCCCCGTGGGGGCGTCGAAAGGGGCTAATTGTGTCCCCGGGGACGCGATTACCGACAGCTTGTTGTGTGTTTTATTGCGGGGAATTTTTTTTTTTAAATTTAATCAAGAGGCGACAATACGATTTTACACTATCCAGAAGCGGAAGGGATAGCGGAGAAAATATATATATATATATATATATATATATATATATATATATACATATTAGGGGTACCCGAAACTAGTCAACATTTTGACTTTTGCGGGTGCCAATTTTAGGGCGTTTTATTAAAAAAAAAAAAGGAAATATGAAATTGGCCATATAAATATTGTACAATGGCTTGAGAGACGATTGATTTTTGGTGGGGCAATTCGTTTTTTTTTTCTCCAATAAACAGGTCGATTATTTTTTTTTATTAATTTCATTATAATTATTGGTCGAATACCCAAAAATAATCGACTTATTTTGCCAGAAAAAGAAACTTTAATTATTAATCTACAGTATAGAGTCACTCTTTTCCGGCAAATTTTCAATTCCTCAAGACCGAAACGTCTTTCAGAATTTGTCGATGTATACTTTCGGGGTACATAATATATATATATATATATATATATAAAAATTGTTTTCTATACAAAAATTTCTTGGAAGGTATTCAAGGGCCCCCTCCACCGTCTCTGAAGGTAGGTAACCCGAAGAGGGTCCCTTCGGCGCGAGTTAGCATCGTTTACGCACGGCTTCCTCCTCCCTCCTCCTCTTCCTCGGAGAACCGAAAAAAGAAACTTAAAAGAAAATTAAAAAAACTGTTTTTTTTTTGCTCTTTTATTGCCCCGGTGGCCAGACTGTGCGGGTGGTTTTATAACTATATATATATATATATATATATATATATATATGGTCCTAAAATTTTCAATTTTTCAACCTACCCTACATCAGAACCCTTTGATTCTCCGCCCCTCGCTGTGTTAGTATGACTAACACAGTTTGAAAAACTCTCTCTCTCTCTATAATATATATATATATATATATATATATATATATATATATATATATATATATATATATTGACCAGAACATTCGGTCATTTCCTATATATTTTCAATGTTTTTCCATTTCAAACCCTCTGACCCAACTGACTGCTGTCCATCTGTACAATGTTTAAACAGGTTGTTCTCTCTCCCTCCCTCCCTCTCTCTCTCCCTCTCTCTCTCTCTCTCTCTGTCTGTTTTTGAACAATGTTGACTTAGGCCCAGTCTCTCTCTTTCTCTCACAGACCGACGTGTGCGGTTTAAGACCCTTCGACTTTAATATTTTCCTAATATTTTTTGCCATTTTTCGTGGGGCTTTCGCCACCCCCCGTCAGTGTTGCCAACATCGTTGGCCGCCAATCGCACGAATCGGTCGGTTCTTCGAGCCTTATTATATGTATATATATATATATATATATATATATATATATATATATATATGCGACTTATTTTATTAGCAGATCATCATTCGATTTTCCTCCCACCAATACAAGAATCAATATGAATTTTTATTGCTTTATATATATATATATATATATATATATATATATATATATATATATATATATATATATATATATATATATATGGCTGTGTTCTGTCTGGTATATAAAGGACGTTCTCCACAGTCAGAAGTAATTCTAGACGGTGCCCCGTTCTCGTGTTACACCCTCTCCCTCTCTCTCCCTCCCTCTCTCTCTCTCTCTCTCTCTCTCTCTCTCTCTCCCTCCCTCCCTCCCTCTCTATCCCTCCCTCAGGTAGGGACCTGGGGCCGGGGGGAATTTCCCGTCTCCAGAAACGCTCCTCACCCCTGCGCTCTACGTTTTTACGAATTTATTTCATTTTTTTTTTTTTTAATTTATATATATATATATTCCGTCAGTAACACGGCTGCTGTCACTTACTCCGGCGTATTGTTCTTCCGTTCGCACAGTTGGAAACGTAAGCGTCTACTTTACGGCTGATCTAAGCTGGATTCCTCGGGGACGGCTCTCTCTATCTTTTCCCCGTGGGGGTCACTAACTTGAGTATATACCTAGTATACAGCTGACTGTATGCCCCAACTTTAGGATACTAACCCCAGTATATAGCTGACTGTATGCTCTGTAGGTCGGGCAGTATGTCCCCTAACTTGAGGATACTAACCCCAGTATATAGCTGACTGTATGCTCTGTATAGTCGGGCAGTATGTCCCCCTAACTTGAGGATACTAACCCCAGTATATAGCTGACTGTATGCTCTGTATAGTCGGGCAGTATGTTCCCCTAACTTGAGGATACTAACCCCAGTATATAGCTGACTGTATGCTCTGTATAGTCGGGCAGTATGTCCCCAAACTTGAGGATACTAACCCCAGTATATAGCTGACTGTATGCTCTGTATAGTCGGGCAGTATGTCCCCCAACTTGAGGATACTAACCCCAGTATATAGCTGACTGTATGCTCTGTATAGTCGGGCAGTATGTCCCCCAACTTGAGGATACTAACCCCAGTATATAGCTGACTGTATGCTCTGTATAGTCGGGCAGTATGTCCCCCCAACTTGAGGATACTAACCCCAGTATATAGCTGACTGTATGCTCTGTATAGTCGGGCAGTATGTCCCCCAACTTGAGGATACTAACCCCAGTATATAGCTGACTGTATGCTCTGTATGGTCAGTATGTCCCCCAACTTGAGGATACTAACCCCAGTATATAGCTGACTGTATGCTCTGTATAGTCGGGCAGTATGTCCCCCCAACTTGAGGATACTAACCCCAGTATATAGCTGACTGTATGCTCTGTATAGTCGGGCAGTATGTCCCCTAACTTGAGGATACTAACCCCAGTATATAGCTGACTGTATGCTCTGTATAGTCGGGCAGTATGTCCCCCAACTTGAGGATACTAACCCCAGTATATAGCTGACTGTATGCTCTGTATAGTCGGGCAGTATGTCCCCCAACTTGAGGCTACTAACCCCAGTATATAGCCGACTGTATAATCCCAATTCCAAGCCGTCGTCGGCCCATAAACCGGGGACAAAATGTATTTAATTTCCCAAAACCGTTTCCTACGCGAGCCTTAGTCATGTTGGGGGTTGGGGGGCATAATCGATCTTCTGGTTGTCATGGGCGTGTCCTATAGTTGTCCATGCCCCCTCTTCCTTACGATTTTCCACGCCCACATCCAAACACCTATATATATATATATATATATATATATATATATATATATATTAACCCTGTAAGTGACGACACAATAATACAGTTGTAAGGCCGGTATATACCCAATTTATTTGCTTAAAGCGACCTATTGTATCGGTTATATATCGCCGATTGTATCCCCTTGTGGCGTACGGCACGGTTTCGAAAAACGTCCGGAAATTGGAATGAAGCCAAAATTCTGAAAAAATTCCGGGAAAAAAAACCAACCCTCGACAGGCGTGAGTGACACGAGCGTTGAGATATTGCCAGGGGGTGGGGGTGGGGTTGAGAGAGTGACAGTTGACAGATGTTACTGACGCCGTAACATTAGACGGAGGACGGTAGTAGCTTCAAATTACTTTAAAACTAAAGGGGTTGGCTAATAAGAAAAAAAAAAAATATATATATATATATATAAATTTGTTCCTTCAGAACTCCTATTGAGGTCCTATTGTGGTTTCCTGCATATATATATATATATATATATATATATATATATATATATATATATATATATATATATAGAATTGAAATTTTATTAAATAATATGGGCCTAAATATTGGTCTACTTTTGTTGGTTGCTACTACATATTATATATATATATTTTACTACAGAACCCTATTGAAAATTTGGCGCTCAATTTTATATTGGATCCGATTCATATTTTTTTTTTATATAATATATATATATATATATATATATATATATATATTGTTAGTGTCCTTTCATGTCATCCCCGCGTAATTCGAAACCGAACCAAAAAAAAAAAAAAAAACCCCTACTACCACACCACCGGGGGTTCTTTCTACCCCAAATAATAACGTTGGAGGGGGGTGGGGGTGCAAAGAGGCCACAGATATATATATATATATATATATATATATAAAACCTTTTTTTTTTATCTATTCAATGCCACGTGTCATATTGGGTTACATCCCCCCCGGTTTCAATGGAGGGCAGTTTTGAACTGGGGCGGATTTTCTTTTATTTAAAAATTATTTCGATTAGGTTTCTGAAAATTTTTTTACATTATATGTATATATATATAGTGGTTGAGAATCGAAATACGCTAGTATATTTATATATTTTTATATATATATTTTTTTTGGGGTTTTCAGACGAAGAGGTCGCGGACGGTCGAGGACGAAGCGACACCTGAGAGGACGAGGTAGGACGAAAAAAATTTTAATTTTTTTTAATTAATTTCTTTTTATCGCAGTTAGTTTATGTATTGGGGGTGGGGCATCCTGTCAGCACTTCGGTATATTAAAAAAATTTTTTATTATATTTTTTTAAGGAATCTGGAAAGCCTGGAAGCCGCAGTAATAGGCGAAGTCTCGAGCCCGGGAAGCGGCTCAGAATCGAGCTGCGGCTCTCCGCAGGCCTCAGTAGCCGGTGGACAACCTGAAAATAGTCGGTTTTCATAGCCATTACAATAGTAATACAAATATAATCTTCAATATATATATATATTTATTAATAAAATCCTCTTTATACAGATTGTATGGTGAATACACCGAGCGGCAATGGCCTCAGCGGTATCGGTCACAGTTTCACGTCCTGGGCTTCCGGTACCGCGGTTACCGGTTCCTCAACGGATATCGCCGGTATGTATATATATATATATACAGGTGTGCTACTGAAGACATTGTAATTCTATTACCAAATTGGCCCAAGTCAAAATTTCAATTGGTTTGACGCCTGTCAACCTCCTACAGGAACGTTCTGTTGGAAGTTGAAATAGCGCTTATATATATATAAATGGAAAATTAAAAATAGCCTTTCGTATTGAGCGACGTCCAGGTTTCTCTCTGAACGCTGGGCGTTGAACAAAAAAAAAACAACAACAACAACAAAACAACAACAGGCAAACAAACAACAAACACAGTGCCCGAGGTGAAACTCGAGAAGCGACCAAATTGCCTCCATTCGGGTTTATTTTCGTATATTCCGATTTTTCATTCCTAGCCCTGTTTTTTTTTTTTTCTCTTTTTCTTCCTTTCCGACGCGAAAATTGTTTTGGAAATTACGAAAGGATAAAAGACATTTTCGAAACTGTCGTAACCGCGACACCACTTCGACGCTGAAACTCTTCCACTCAATATTCAGTTCGGGCAACTTCGGGACTTGATTTGACTGAAAAACGTTTCAGATAAAAGTTTCAGATTGCGATATTATCTATAAGTTTCGCCCGTAACTTTTTCCCGTATTTCAAGCCGTTTGGGGTATATCCTGGGGCTTAACTGCGGGAAGCTCTAGGAGCGGTTCTGTACTTAATACCGATTCTGTACCTTCAGTACATGATTTTCCTGGAAAACTTTTCCTATAAAAGTTTTATATTACGATATTATCTATAACTTTTGTCCGAAACTTTTTCCCGTATTTCAAGCCGTTTCGGGGATATCCTGGGGCTTAACTGCGGGAAGCTCTAGGAGCGGTTTTGTGCTTTATACCAATTCTGTAGCTTCGGGACTTGATTTTCCTGGAAAACTTTTCCTATAAAAGTTTTAGATTACGATATTATCTACAACTTTTACCTGAAAACTTTTTTCATATTTATTTTAGAAATATTTTTTTTAATTTTTTTTTTTTTTATCCAGACCTGGAAGTCAAGACTGAAACCAACAGCCCCAGCGACTCGTTGAGCCTGAACGATCCCCTTTACGGCGGCGACTGCCTCGGCGGGTACGTCGACGGGTCCAGAGAGTACCAGTACACGGCCCAACAGTACTACACGAGGTACGTGTACCCCTAGGGTACCCGCGGTACAGGAAGAGTACACGGGGGGAAAAAAGTCGAAAAATCCGCGGTCCCACCAAAGCCTCACTTCCTCTATAAGTTGGAATGAGGAATTTTTTCTCGAAACTTTTCCTCCCCCTCGACTGTTATATATCTTTTATTACGTTTTATTGTGTGTAATAGAGCAATAAAAAAATGATTTACAGCATGCAGCAGGCCTACGGAACGCAGGGGGCCTACGTCAACACGTCCGGTTTCTATACGACCCCGTATCCGAACACGACCGCCTACCCGATGCCCAACAGTGAGTACACTAATTCCTCTATTCCTCCTTCAAAACTTAATTATACTGAAAAATTCTCCGTATAAAAGTTTCAGATCTGAACTTTGTCTAAAACTTTCATCTAAAAAATTTTCCCCCATCTCCAACCGTTGGGGAGATTTTCGGCCCCTAAGCGACCCGTTCCGAACCGTTTCCGGCCTTAATACCATTTTTTCTACCTTCGAAACTTGATTATACTGAAAAATTCTTTGTATAAAAGTTTTAGAGCAGGACTTTGTCTAAAGCTTTTATTCGAAAAATTTTCCAATATTTCCGATATATTTTGACACCAATGTGACCCGAATTTGACCCCAATGTGACCTTCATACGATCCCAATTTGACCCCTATGTGACCATACGACCCCAATTTGACCCCAATATGTGACCTTAATATGACCCTAATGTAACCAATTTGACCCCAATATGACCCGAATTTGACACCAATGTGACCTTAATACGACCCCAATTTGACCCCTATATTGACCCTGGGAAATATTCGATTGGGAGCTCTCGAACCGCATTTGCACTCAACACCGGTTTTATACCTTCAGTACTTCATTGTAGCGAAAAAGTCTTCCTGTAAAAGTTTTAGATTACGATTTTATCTGAAAGTTTTATTTAAAAACTTTTAGTGTATTTTGAGGAGTTCAGGAGTTAGGCTGACCCTAAGCGCTCGGGAGACAGCTTTCTGGGCTTGTTACCGATTTTCCGGCTTCGAAAGTTGTTTTTACTGAAATATTTTCGGGATGAAAGTTTTAGGTTGAAACTTTTTCTGTGCTATAAGCCCGCTGTAGTAGGATTTTGTGAGATTGTAACTGCGCCCGTTTCCAGACACGAGGAACCTGCCGCCGTGCAAGTTGAACTCCTCGTCCAACGGCTATCTGAACTACGCCGGATATCCTGGAGGCCAACACCACCAGCAGCAGCCGCAGCAGGCGGGCTACGCCGGCTACGCCGCTTCCGGCTACCCCCAGGGCGGCGCCGGTTACGCGGCCCAGCAGGAGTACGCCGGTTACGGCAACAGCTACGCGGCCGGTTACTACGCCGGCCAGCAGTACGCGTCTGCGGCCCCCACTACGTGGCCGCGTCGGCGAGTCCGACAGCGGCCAACGCCGGATACCAGCTGCCGGGCGCACTTCCGGGTATATAATATTCCGCTCGACTATAGATCGAAGCCTAAGCTAAAAGTTTCGTCCAAAAAATTTTCACCCATCTCCAACCGTTCGGCAGATAAGCTACCCCCAAGCTCCGCAACCATATTTCCACTTATACACTTTTTGTACCTTCAGGATTTCATTATATTGAAAAATCTTACGTATAAAAGTTTTAGATCGCATCATTATCTAAAAGTTTTATCCAAAAAGTTTTCCCCTATCTCAAGCCGTTCAGGAGATATTCGGGCCCGAAGCTCACTTATACTCGGAACCGAATCTTCACTTATACATGATTTTTACCTCCAGGAATTGATTATATTGAAAAAAATTTCAGATAAAAGTTTTAGATAACGATATCATCTAAAAGTTTTATCTGAAAGTTTCTATCTCAAGCCGTTCAGAGATATCGGGCCCGAAGACTTATACTAACCGAATCTTCACTTATACATGATTTGTACCTCCAGGAATTGATTATATTGAAAAAAATTTCAGATAAAAGTTTCAGATAACGATATTATCTGAAACTTTTATTTGAAAAGTTTTACCCTATCTCAAGCCGTTTAGGAGATTTATCGGGCCCGAAGTTCACTAACCGAATCTTCATTTATACATGATTTGTACCTCCAGGAATTGATTATATTGAAAAAAATTTCAGATAAAAGTTTTAGATAACGATATTATCTGAAAATTTTATTTGAAAAGTTTTACCCTATTTCAAGCCGTTCTGGAGATATTCGGGCCCGAAGTTCACGAACCGAATCTTCACTTATACACGATTTAAACCTACAGGATTTCATTATATTGAAAAAAATTTCAGATAAAAGTTTTAGATAACGATATTATCTGAAAATTTTATTTGAAAAGTTTTCCCCTATTTCGAGCCGTTCGGGAGATATCCTGGAGCTAGACCGCTCCCGAAGCGTCATTATGGCCCATTAATTAATTATCTGTTTAGGCCGTAAAATGGGGGGCGTAACATTGTATCGTCCTCCTGCTATCCAAGAGGCTCTCTTTTGAGGTACACACAATGAGGTGTTTAAGAGGTTTAAGAGGGGTTTTTTTTATATATATATACTGAAGAATGGGATGTTGTATATATATATAATGGGCCAACCAGGTGTGCCACCTGAAGGGGTTTCGGCGGACAAAAGGGAATATCCCAACGAGGGGTAGCAGATCCTTTTCCTCCCCCTCCCCCGCCGTCCGTATAACCCCTATGGGGGTTTACCGTGGACAGGAAGTTCTCGATTTTCTAAAACCATAGTCAGTCAACACCGCTATAGGAGTCCCTAAGAGCACTTGACGTGTTGGGCACTTAAAGGTCCTAATGGACTATTGTGTGCTTTATATATATATATATTGTACTCAAAGTTGATCGATCATGATCATATCAAGCCCCCCCCCTTTGGCTTCATCGGTCACAGTTTGAAATAAAAAAAATCAATATATATTAGCCGTATTTTGGAGGATCTTGAGGAGTTCCTCAAGTGGTGCCGGAGAGTTGTCGTCGATAATATCCGTTAATATATATATATAGAGTAGATTAATAATTTAAAGTTTCTTTTTCCGGCAAAATAAAATGAAATTCCGAGATCAAAATGTCGATTTTTTTTTCCCCCGGTCTTCGGCAGCGGTCATCAACCTCTTCGGTCGGTCCTCTTAATTCGTCCGCCGGCGCAATTTTTTTTTTCCAACCGCGCAAATCCATCATTACCGGGGCCCCATTCTCCGTCTTCAGTATAATAATAATATTTATTCGATCGAAATTTATTTTCGGCAGATTCGCCAGTCACCTCGGAGCCGACGTCGCCGGTGAAGGTGGAGAACACGAGGAGGCATACGGACACCAACAGTGAGTCAATATATATATATTTATATATTATTTTATTACTTTTGTGGCGCCCCTAATATATTTAAAAAAAAAAATATAGAATTCTCGGTCTTCGGGAGCGGTCATCAAGTTCTTCGGCCGGTCGGCGGTCGGTGGTCATCGACTTCGAAACCTAGCAATAGTCGTTATATATATATATATATATTAGGGTGTCCCGTATAGTTCTGTTTTCATTTTTTCCTCCGGAGGGCAATGACTACGGGAATATCCAGGATTTTTTCAGGAGTCTCCTTTAGGGTCCGTCATCTTCGAAGACGGCTTTTAAGGCTCTAAATTCCCCCCTTTTAAGACCTGCCAGGAGGGCTGAAAGCGGAGATTTGGCTCGGATTGAACGCCGATTTATAATGTCCTCATATATATATATATATTTCAAGCGTATTTCTTCGATTGCAGACAGAGGAGGAAGCGGAGGAAGAGGAAGAGGCCGGAGGGTTTCCTGCAGCGTCGGTCCTCCGTCGCCGAGTCCCGATACTCCACTTGAACGCGTCTTCATCTGGGACCTGGACGAGACCATAATCATATTCCATTCGCTGCTCACCGGTACCTACGCCACCAAGTACGGGAAGGTAAGTGCCCGAGCTTATAAAGTACAGGACAGAGGCACAGTAGTCCGGAAGGGGTGATCGGTATATGCACGAATCCTTCAGTACCTGTGTCTTCAACGGTCGATATTACATAATTGAACTTTTCGTACAATCGAAATGGAACCGATTACGATATATTTATACTGAATTTCAACCGAAAACCTAAAAATTTTTACAGTTTTTCTCTTCCATTTCGTTTCCAGGACACGCACTCGATAGTACAGCTCGGTTTCAAGATGGAGGAACTAATATTCAATTTGGCCGATTCGCATTTCTTCTTCAACGACGTCGAGGTATACGAAAGCGATTTAGTATATTTTTGCACAACCGGTATAGGATATATTAGGCGAGAAGCGACCTTAATACGACCCCAATTTGACCCCCATACGATGACCCCAATATTTGACCCCAATATGACCCTAATTTGACACCAATTTGTGACCCCAATGTGACCTTAATACGACCCCAATTTGACCCCTATACGATGACCCCAGTATGACCCCAATATGACCCCAATATTTGACCTTAATATGACCCCAATATGTGACCTTAATGTGACAAACCCC
>JACDQD010000099.1:115000-160000 GCA_019843655.1 Lethocerus indicus | reverse complement strand
GTCGGATTTAATTGAATCGAATTTTTTTCTGTATATTCGGTATAAAGGGTTTTTTTTGCCCTCTCCTTCTGAAAGTTTTATATATATATATATATTCTTTTGATAATTCATTATTGAAATATCGAAAGCATTTAACCGGAAAAGTTGAAAAACTCTCCCAAGGAAAGGTCAAAAAAAGAAAAAAAAATGCCCTTTAATTCCGAAAACCAGAAAAAATTCTCTGAAAAATATTTTTTTTTCGAAAACCGACGACGATGTTGGTTATCTCGTTCGAGGGAAAATTAGCACAAAAATTAACCGATTTTTCGGACAGAAAAAATTTTCGAGGCACAAAAGTCCCTTTACTAGAATTTTCGTTTGAGTGAAAAATTTTCCGATTGAACCGAAAAAAAAACTGACCCTCGATAATCGTTTGCCAAAATTTCGACATGAAACTATAAATATATATATATATATATTGAATTACAGTAGGATAAGTTTTAAGTGAGAGAGAGCGAGAGCGAGAGAGAGAGAGAGAGAGAGAGTGTGAGTTGTATTCGAGAAAATGTGAAAAAAAAAAAAAAAATTATTTTTTCAGTTTTTTCGTTCGGCTCGAATTCGTTTCTCGGACGTCTGCGTTGTTTATTTACATCCAGTAATGATAATAATTATTTTTTTTTGTTTCTTGAAAAAAATAAAATAAACGCTTCGTGTTTTAAAAAAAAAAAATTCGTTTCTCTTATATTCCGCTATCCGTTCTGATATATATATATATATATATATATATATTTTAAATCAATGCATAACACATTTTCTCTAGGTTAGGTATCTATGCATAACAGCTTTACTATATATATATATATATATATATATATATATATATATATATATATATTTACATAAATTGTTCCTACAGAACCCTATTAAGGTCCTATTGTGGTTTCCTATTATATATATATATATATATATATATATATATATATATATAAAATTAGTACTAAATAATATGGGCCTAAATATTGGTCTACTTTTGTTCTACTAATGCTATACTACATATTATATATATATATATATATATATATATATATATATATATATATATTTAACAGACTTGAAATATATATATATGATTTATATTTATTTAAAAATGCCATATATTATATATATATATATATATATATATATATATATATATATATATATATATATATATACTGAAGCTTTGCTAGAAGAATAGGGAGAAGCAGGGAAGTTCGATGTTGAAAATATTTTTTATTTGGCGTTGTACATCGGTGGTAACTGTTTGAATTACATTTATATTCCGAAATTTAGTCATAATTCGTAAAAATCCGTTCAGACGAGATATGGGCTGTCGAGGGCGCCGTGGCCTGCGGCGACGCCGCCTTCATCAATATCGCTCTTCTTCGTCCTCAGCATGTGGCCGACGGCGCGGTTTGCCAGTACTCTGTCTGCGTCCCTGGTAGGGGTAGAAAGGGAAATTTTTATAATATATTTATATTATATAATATATATAATACATATTTACACTGCCCCCCCCCTTACATTGTCCTGCAGGAATTTATATATTGACAAAATAGGCCCTACATTATACTACAGGAGAATTTCATATAGTGGCCCAACAAGGCGTGTAATTAAACCTGACCTAATCCTAGGGTACCTACCTAATGTAACCTAACCCTAAATGTAACCTAGTAACCTAACCTAACCGTAACCTACCCTAACATAACCTAAAAGTAATAATGCAACCTAACCTATAACCTCTAACCTAACCTAATGCAACCTAACCTGCAACCTAACCTAACCTAACCTAATGTAACCTAATGCCTAACCTAACCTAACCTAATAACCTAACCCTAACCTAACCTAACCTAATGCAACCTAACCTAACATAACCTAACTAACCTAACCTAATGTAACCTAACCTAATGCCTAACCTAACCTAACCTAATAACCTAACCTAATGTAACCTAACAATGTTTAACCTAACCTAATGAACAGCAACCTAATTAACCTAACCTAATGTAACCTAACCTAATGCAGCCTATTTCCTAATGTAACCTAACCTAATGTAACCTAACCTAATGTAACCTAACCTAACCAGCAAGGCATATTGCCCTACATTATCCTCTAGGAGAATCTATATAGTGACCCAACAAGGCATATATAGTGCCCTACATTATCCTACAGGAATTTATATGTTGCCTGAAGGTATATATATTGCCCTATATTATCCTACAGGAGAATTTCATATATCGACCCAACAAGGCATATAGTGCCCTACATTATCCTACAGGAAATTATATATTAACAAGGCATATATTGTATATATGGGAGAACATATATACTGCCTATATTATCCTAATGTAATTTATATATTCATATATCGACCCAACAAGGCATATAGTGCCCTACATTATCCTACAGGATACAGAATATATTGAAGGCATATATACTCCATATATAGCTACTGCCCTATATTATCCTACAGGAATTTATATATTGAAGGCATATATACTGCCCTATATTATCCTATAGGAATTTATATATTGAAGGCATATATACTGCCCTATATTATCCTACGGGAGACTTTCATATATCGACCCAACAAGGCATATAGTGCCCTACATTATCCTATATATGGAAAAGGCGTATAAAACTCACCCGATGATGACTCCGAACCGCCCAGCTCGAGGCGACCTTGGCGACCTCCGGCGTGTCTTGGACGCGTGGCGCCGCCCGGCCTGATTATGTAGTTGTTGAGGCGGTATCCTCTCCATGAGTATCCAGGCGGGCGCGGCGCATGAGCGGCGCCGCCAGCCGCCGATGTCCCCCCGTGAGCGTTGTTGCCGCCGCCCTCGCGCGCGGCTTCATGCGCCGGCCGGGGTCCCGGCCATGGCAGCCGTGTCCCCTCAGGAGTCTGCCGACAGGCGATATACTTAGCGAAAATAAGTAAAATAAGCAACCTAACCTAATGTAACATAACCTAACCAACTAGAGTTCTCAAGACAATAATTTAACAAATAAACCTAATGTAACCTAACCTAATGTAACCTAACCTAATGGAACCTAACCTAATGTAACCTAACCTAATGACAATAACTTAACAACCTAACCTGTAACTAACTAGCCCTAATAACCTAACCTAATGTAACCTAACCTAAAACTAACCTAATGCAACCTAGCCTAATATAACCTAACCTAATGTAACCTAACCTAGCCTAAACTAATGTAACCTTCAACCTAAAGTTAGTGTGTCTTGGGGTCGAAGTGCCGCCTAACCTTCTGAGTCTGGCGACAGAAATGTATATATATATTTTTTACCTTTGAATTAACAACCTAACCTAAACCCTGAGTAAAACCTAATGCAACCTAACCTAATGCATTCAACCCTAACCTAACCTAACTTGTACCTAACCTGTCCTAATGCTAACCTAAACCTGGCCCTAAAACCTAATGTAACCTGCCTAATGTAACCTAACCTAATATAACCTAATAGCAAACCCCTAACCTAATGCAACCTAACCTAATGCAACCTGTGACCAAACCTACCTAATAAATGTAACCTAACCTAAGTGCTAACCTAACCCAACAACCTAATGCAACTAACAACCTGTCCTAATGCTAACCTAACCTAATGCAACCTAACCCAACCTGACCTAATGGAACCTAACCTAATGTAACCTAACCTAATGCAACTAACCTATATATATATATATATAATATATTTTCTGTAGGATTGTGATGTTTCTGTCTCCTCTCGCCGGTTCGGTCTTGTCTTATATATATATATATATATATATATATATATATATATATATATATATATATAGACAAATTTTCGGTCGCACACTTACAAAATCCAATGGATAAATGTTTGTGAACATTCTTCTGACAGCCGCAACCTCTTCGGGGTCCGACAGGAACTTCTCAACGACTCCCGGCTGCGACAAAACCTGCTGTACCTGTCAACAAATAACAATATATATATATATATATAAAATCGTGTTTACGATATTGTGCTTTGTTCGTGCGAATCGACGGGAGGAGAATATATATATGAAATATAAAGAGGACGATACCTTCTTGGTGCCGGCCAAGTGGTACTGTACAGAGGGGCACTTTATAGCTGTCGACAGTTCGATATCGAGCCTCGTTGTCCAGTCGACGTCGCCCCTATAATGCGCCGGATCATAGCCGGCTCTGTAGTACACGACGCCGATTGTGTATACGCCGTCGCTGCGGTTTGAAAATAAATAAAATGTATATATATATATATATATAAAAGGAATAAAATATAATTTGATATGACTGTTTTGTGGTAGAGTGTCGGAATAAGTAGGTCCGCATATGTTTCTGTCTCCTCTGCGCGCTGTTAGGGTTTCGCTAGACACCGGTTTCGCCGTCTTCAGTAGCGCTGTGTCAGCGCTCGGATGTTTTGGGCCGTCCTCGGGGGCAGAAACGTCGCGGACCGGTATTCCGGACTCGCCGACCACAAAACAGGTGTATCGAATAAAAATATATATTTATGTCACGGTCGACGTATATATATTGTCAGCTGGAGCGGCGTGGCCATTCCGTCTTATCTTTGACGATTCGTGTGATAAAAATATTTATTATATTTTTTAAAGAACGTTTAACCTATATATATATATATATAGGACTCCACAGGGCTCCTAGGTTATCGCGCATGTTCGATATATACGGGTGGATCGATTGAAAAATTGACAGATTGATGTATGTATATATATATAAGTCAGAAGGGCGGTCGGAAACCCGAGAGGTATTACCGGGTATAAACATCAACATAGAGATTTGACAAAGCCCTTTGTTAAGAAGAGCGTTTATATTGTAAGCCGGGCAGGAGCCGGCAGCCAGTCTGGAGTTGAGAGTCGAGTAGTGTGTATCTAGTTTGATCGGAGTGTTTGCTTTCTTTGTACTTCATTATATTGTGAATTTCCCGTGCAAAGATTAACTTATATATACTTATATATATATATATATATATATATATATATAGATAGCATACTGACACGACCAGCGTCCTGTCAGCACGAAGCTCGGCGCCGGCCGACAGCTGCGCAATCGACCTCCGGATCACACGGGTGACGGGCGACAGCCTCCGTATCTCGAATTCCATGAACCGCTGGTCGCATATGTTGTAGCTGACGTCCTCAACGACGAACAGAACCACGCTAGTTGTCTGTCTGAAAACGAAAGGGAGAAATATTGAATTAAATCGAATAAAAACTGAGGCGTTATTGTTAGTATTAAGGAAAATTTTTAAGGCATATGTGATGTAACCTAATCTATTGTAATCTACATTAATGTAACCTAACCTAATGTAACCTAACCTAATATAACCTAACCTAATGTTACCTAACCTAACCTTAACCTAACCTAACCTAACCTAACCTAATGTAACCTAACCTAACCTAACCTAACCTAACCTAATGTAACCTAACCTAATGCAACCTAACCTAACATAACCTAACCTAATGTAACCTAACCTAACGTAACCTAACCTAACCTAACCTAATGTAACCTAACCTAATGCAACCTAACCTAATGTAACCTAACCTAACGTAACCTAACCTAATGCAACCTAACCTAATGCAACCTAACCTAATGCAACCTAACCTAACATAACCTAACCTAACCTAATGCAACCTAACCTAACATAACCTAACCTAACCGTAACCTAACCTAACGTAACCTAACCTAATGCAACCTAACCTAACATAACCTAACCTAATGCGTAACCTAACCTAATGCAACCTAACCTAATGTAACCTAACCTAATGTAACCTAACCTAATGTAACCTAACCTAACCTAATGTAACCTAACATAACCTAACCTAACCTAAATAAAAAAAATTACTCACTTTTGCTCGTTGAATAAATTCCAAGCGTCGACAATACCCTGGCACAGGCCCGACAGTGCCTTATTTTCGGGCAGCTGCAAAAATAAAAAATATTTAAATATATAATTCGAATTAAAATATACCGAAATACATCATATTAAATTGTTGATTACTTTTGTGTACGCCTAATATATATGCATCGATACATGAGACCGGGTTTATGAATCGAAACTGGTATTTTACTCACATTTTTCAATTTGTCTTCGTGCCCCAAATGCTGCAGTACGAACCTGTAATATTGAAATCGGAAAGCAGTAATGGAATAAATTTCGATTCGCGTGGGAGAAGCGGCGAAGAAAATTCCCGTCTTTTTTAAATTTCGAAGGATCATTTCAACAGGATTTTAAATCGTTGAATTTTTAAACAGGAATTTTTTCCGCCGACCAAATTTTAATCGGCAAACGTGCGAGGTTATGTTGGGGATTTTTGAGGACTAATTGAAAATTAACAAAAACAAAAAAACATTACGTGCAACGTTCATGCAGAAGCGGGGAAATTTGGTTCGGGGGCTGGATTGAATCGGGAGGGGGAAAATTTCGTTCGGAACTTTCTTTTATTAATATTTGAATATAAAATAAAATTTATTGGCGAAATTATAACATTATAGCGTTCCCGAGAATGGGATTTTTTTTGGAATAAACCGTTTCCGGAACCGAATATTCTGTTTTTCGAATGAAAACTTTTTTCCAAAACGGCGCTGAGAGTATAACCTTTCTTCGCGATCTTCCTCACGGAGGGCTCTCGTTTTGGCCCCAAAAAAAAAAAAAAAAAAAATTTGCCCAGACTCGGGCGATTCTGATTCGGTGTTTTTCCGAGTCCGAATATTTTAGCTTTTTGATCCCCTTTCGAGGGTTTTCATTCGAGCGAAGCGTCCTGGAGCAGCGAGCCGTGTAAAGTTTTTCTTGCGAAAATGCCAGGGGAATGTTAAAAAAAAAAATTTGTGGGGGAGGTTTTACGGTACGTTTTATGTTGGGGGTGGGAGATGAACGAGGTTCGGGGGGGTGGGGGGAATAAAAGCTTGTGGTACCGTAGGTTCGTCATGTGTCCGGTCTTTCGCTAGACAGCGGTTTCGGCCGCTCGCCATCTTCAGTAGCGCTGCGTTAGTCACTGTTAACAACGCCGGATTAAGAAAATCCGAAGACGAACGTAAAACCCCCCCCCAATAACAATAACAGAACGCATATATATAAACGACTGATGTACTGACAGACATTACAGTACAGTGGGCAGTGAGGATGGCCCCGAAAAGACATCCAAAGCGCCACACAACAGCGACTAACTGAAGACGGGGAGCAGCCGAAACCGGTGTCTGGCGAAACGCAGCGAGAGGAGACGGAAACATGACGAACCTACGGCAGTTTGAGATCCCCTCGCAGACCACAAAACAGGTGTATCAAAAAAGCTCGTGGGGGGGGGGTTTTGGGGGGCTTCGGGTTGCGGCGCTTATTTCGCCCCCCCTTTTTTTTTTCCCCCGTCTACTCCCTTTCGTTTACCCGTGCAGTAAAGCGATTTTCTCTGACAGGCCGGCAAAGCTTGAAGCTACCGTGTTGAGCTCCACCTGCTTGCAGCGCAGCGACGACGGTTCATCCAATAGGTAATCGGAGCGGAAAAGTCCCAGCGACGCTGGCTGTAAAAATATTTTACAGGCTGGAAACTTTTCCTTTCAACGGAAGCAAAGTTCGTTTTTTCTTTCTGTGGGGGGGAAACGGGCGGGAAGAACGAAGTCCTTTCACATATCGGGCGGACGAACTTCGTACCGATTTAAAGTTCGTTAAATTCAAAAATCAATTTAACGCATTAGGCGTACCCGAAAGTAAGGAGTTAGCAAGAGGGCGTGCCGATAATAATAGCCGATAGAAATAAAATCAATTCCAGACTCGAAACGTCGATTACTCGAGTGCCGAAAGCGCCGCGAAACCCATGTCCAGCGGAAGACAGAAACTTGACAAATCTACGTTATCAAAAATTAATATTTCGGTTCATAAAACCGACCGATATGTGAAAGAACGCTTCTCGGATTGAGGCTGGGGAGGGAGAGGGGGGGTATTGCGTTAAAACGCAAAATACCAATATTCCTGATATTTTTAACAATAAAACAGAAATACACTTCAAAGAATAAAAGCTTACCCAGATTAGAAGAGAAGGTTATACTCTCGCCAAGGAAGGTTATAAACGGACTGTGCCTTCTGTACGAGAGCAGGCGGCGTCGCTAGATTCGAATATTTCTAATTGAAACTAATTTCTTTTCGACTGTATCCATTGAAAATTTATTAATCTTGCATTCTGTAAGTTATCTGATATATATATATATATATATATATATATATATATATATATATATATATATATATATTGAATTTGTCCAGCTACTTCCTCCCACGGAAGACACGACGACCTAGAGAATGTCGACTGTTGAGGAAAATGGAATAAAAAAATTGAAATAAAAATTTAAAAAAAAATAAAATATAAAAAAAAAAAAAATTTGAGACGGGGCCACTACGACAGGATCGGGTCAACTGTTGTCCGGAGCTAAAAAGTTTTTAATATAATTAATTATTAATAAATTAATAATTTTTTTTATTTTCAACCCGCCGTCTCAGGGGAAGTGTGATTCGCTACGGTACACTTGTGGGTGGAATATGGGATTAATAATATTGAAACAGTAATTCCGGATTTCTTTAGAGTGATGCGCTCCGGACAACGTTTTTTTTTTTTAGGAAACGTACAAAGAAAAAAAAAAAATTAAAATTAGGGTTATTTCGTTCTCGTTTTCCTAACCTATGTATATCGGCGGAGACGGGTCCCAACCAACCGAAACCGGCCGACACAGTGTTGAACTCGACCTGCTTGAAGGAGGGCTCCGTCGCGCCCGGTCGCCTGCGCCGCCGCCTCGAGCATGACATCGTTCCTGACCATCGAGCGAGATTGTCTGCGCTTGCAATCGGAAGATTAGTGGGGTGCGGGGTGGAGGTTTTATTCTTTTTTTGAATTTTTAATTTAAATCGTGCGCGATACACTGGTCGCACCCGACGGGGTATACGCAGACCGTATATCGCAGTAAGTTATCCAACGGGAGGCTTTTATATATCGGCCCAACAAGGCGTATGTAACGTAACCTAATGCAACCTAACCTAATGAAACCTAACCTAATATAACCTAACCTAATGTAACCTAACCTAATGTAACCTAACCTAATGTAACCTAACCTAATGTAACCTAACCTAATGAAACCTAACCTAATGAAACCTAACCTAATGAAACCTAACCTAATCGGACCTAACCTAATGTAACCTAACCTAATGAAACCTAACCTAATGAAACCTAACCTAATGAAACCTAACCTAATGAAACCTAACCTAATGAAACCTAACCTAATGAAACCTAACCTAACAACCTAACCTAATGTAACCTAACCTAACCTAACCTAACCTAATGTAACCTAACCTAACCTCCTAATGTAACCTAACCTAACCTAATGTAACCTAACCTAACCAACAAGGCATACACTTGCCCTACATTATCCTCTAGGAGAATTTCAAATTTATATACTCAAGAGCAAGGCGTACGCGTTCGAACCAACAGTTGCGGTATCGCCCCCAAAAAACGCTTCAAAATGAAAGATTCGACGGAGAAAAAAAAACATAAAAACAATACAAAATTAACATAATTAAAAAAAATAAACACGATTTAACCTTCTCATATTAAAATTGTGACAATTATAACCTTCCCCGCAGGGTAAACGGTTAGAGAGAGAGAGAGAGCATAGATTTTTATTTAATTAATTGCACGCATATAATAAATAATTGCGGCTCACCTGAGCGGCGCCTCGGCTTCGGACAGCTTCGTAAACGTCGTAAAGCCGCTTCGTGAACGGATCCAGTTCGATTGTCCTGAAATATAAATTATTATTAAATATGAGTATAACTTTCAGGTCATACAGGAGATTTTATCGAATAATTATAGCTTTTTTTTTCTCTCCGCGTCTCATAAATCTTAATCCTATGACGTTGTCGAGACCAATATCAATATTTATTTCATTCGCATATACAGGTTTATAATTGGTGTTTTTTCGTTAACCCCAACACCACGATTTTTTTGGATTTAAATTGAAAATTCGGTCCCGTAGAGGATTCATTTAAATATATATATATATATATATATATATATATATATATATATATAATTATAACAGACACATTAATTAATGATTATCTCAATCCGATACTGCATTATCATAATCCTCTTGAGATTAAAATTTCTTGTCCGTTCTGTTGTAATAGTTACGTATTTAGGTGTATCCGAAAAGTAATCAACAATTAAGATAAGATGTATTTCGGTCTTGAGGAGTTTCTCAAGGGGGGGAATCGAAAAGTAATTTTTTATAGCGAAATAAAATTAATTCCGAAGTCGAAATTTCGATCGCTTTCGGGCAACCCCGATATATTTTTCGATAATTTTTTTTTTCGCCCCCACAAATCGGTTCGAAAATTAATTATAATCTGTAGAGAATTGTTTTCGCGCTGTACATTTTATTTCTAACGAAATAAAGGCGTATAGGCGTGAGGTTTTCACGATTCTACTTATAACGAATACTTTTCGCGACGGATTTTTTTCCACTGTAGGTTCGTGATGTTTCTGTCTTTTCGGCTGGACAGCGGTTTCGGCCTCTCGCCACCTTCAGTCAGACACTGTCAGCGCTTTTTTTTGATGGTTTTTGGGCGTCCTCACTGCAGCGCTGTCACTTTCACGCGTACTGTAGTGTTTATATATGTGTTCTGTTATTGTTATTGAGGGGTTGTGTTCGTCTTCGGATTTTGTTAACGTCCGTGACGTGTAAAGTGCGCCTAAAAAGCATCCAAAGTGCCGACAGCGCTAACTGAAACGGCGAGCAGCGAACCGCTGTCTAGCGAAAGCGAACCCCTCGCAGACCAAAACAGGTATAACGGATTTTTTTCAACTATTCCTTCAACGAAAAGTACTCGTTCAGAGGGCCGGAGAGGAATCGGTGGTATGCGACCCTGTGGAACAGGAGGTTCATCGATCTGTATACCGACGGCGTATTCAACTCCGCCTTCGTATCGGCGATGGAACAGCGGAAAGGGGCGAAACTGAGGGAATCGCGCGAAAAGTTGGTTTTCGAACGCATGCAGGCTCCTGAACAGAAAAAATTGGGATACAACAGAATTAAATTGAAAAATAAACGCGTTAACCACCGATAACGAATGGGCGCGGTTATATATCGATATCCGGTTCTTTCGATACTCCGTACGCTATTTCAACTGTTGTTATAATTTATACCACGGGGAAGCTATCGACCGTAGGAAAGGTTCGATTTCGTAATTTCGACCGATATTGACCAATTTCTTCAATAAATTACCCGCACCAATCCAACAAGGTTATATATCGATATCCGTTATTATTTCAACTGTCGTTATAATTTATACCCGGGAAGCTATCGACCGTAGGAAAATTCGATTTCAACCGATATCGACCAGCTTATTCCGATAAATTACCCGGCACCAATCCAACAAGGTTATATATCGATATCCATTATTATTCAACTGTCGTTATAATTTATACCCTGGGGAAGCTATCGTCGTAGAAAGGTTCGATTTCGTAATTTCGACCGATATCGGCCAGCTTGTTCCGATAAATTACCGGCACCAATCCAACAAGTTATATATATCGATATCCATTACTTATTTCAACTGTCGTTATAATTTATACCTGGGGCTATCGACTGTAGGAAAGGTTCGATTTCGTAATTTCGACCGATATTCGACCAAGCTTCTTATAAATTACCCGGCACCAATCAACAGGTTATATATGATATCCATTTTTTTTCGTTATAATTTATACGAAGCTATCGACCTTAAGAAGGTTCGATTTACGTAATTTGACCGATATTCGACCAGCTTCTTCGATAAATTGAAAAGTTTCGATATCCATTACTTACAGCTATAGATTGTAATTTATGCCCGGAAGCTATACGACCATGGAAAGGTTAGATTTATGTTTGACCGATATTAGGTATTCTTCCAATAAATTGCAAACGCAATCCTAGTTGCTCGATATCAGCCTTATTTCACTGCGTTAAATTTAGCCGGGAAATATCGACCTTACGAAATTACGATTTACCGTAATTCCGACCGATATTGACCAGCTTATTCCGATGCGATTATCCGGCACAATCCAACAAGGTTATATATGATATCCATTACTATATTAAAACTGTCGTTATAATTTATACCCGAAGCTATCGACCAGAAGGTTGGATTTAGTAATTCGACCGATATTAGACCAACTTATTCCGATAAATTACTCGGCACCAATAACAAGGGATTATATATCGTTATCCGTTTACCTGTTTCAACTGTCAAATATATTTATACCCCGGAAATGGCTATAGGCTTAAGAAGGTTCGATTTAAATAATTAAAAAAAATTTAACCAGCTTCAATACCGATAAATTATCGGCACCAATCAACAAGGTTATATATAACAGTATTGCATTGCCGTTATAATTATGTACCGGGGAAGCTTCGACCTTACGAAGGTTGGATTTGTCAATTATTCGACCGGCTATTCCGATAAATTATCGACCAATCCAACAAAGGTTATATATATGATATCCGTTACTTATTACAACTGTCGTTATAATTTATGCGGAAGCTATACCGGCTGTACGAAGGTTCGATTTGGTAATTTTAGACCGATATTGACCAGCTTATTCCGATAAATTTCGTCCAACAAAGGTTCGATTTTTCTTGCAACTGTCGTTATAATTTATACCCGGGAAGCTATCGACCGTAGGAAAGGTTCTATTACGTAATTCGACCGATATTCGACCAGCTTCTTTCCGATAAATTACCCGGCACCAATCCAACAAGGTTATATATCGATATCGTTACCTGTTTCTGTCGCATTTATAATTTATAGCTATCGACTCGACGCTAAGAAGGTTCGATTACGTAATTTCGACCGATATTGACCAGCTTATTCCGATAAATTACCCGCACCAATCCAACAAGGTTATATATCGATATCCATTACTTATTTCAACTGTCGTTATAATTTATACCCCGGGGGAAGCTATCGACCTTATCAGAAAGGTTCGATTTAGTAATTTCGACCGATATTGACCAGCTTCTTCCTACAAATTGGGTCCGGCACCAATCCAACAAGGTTATATATCGATTATCCGTTACCTATTTCAACTGTCGTTATAATTTATACCCCTGGGAAGCTATCGACCGTAGGAAGGTTCGATTTACGTAATTTCGACCGATATTCACCAGCTTCTTCCGATAAATTACCCGGCACCAATCCAACAAGGTTATATATCGATATCCATTACTTATTTCAACTGTCGTTATAATTTATACCCCGGGGGAAGCTATCGACCTTACGAAAGGTTCGATTTCGTAATTTCGACCGATATTCGACCAGCTTATTCCGATAAATTACCCGGCACCAATCCAACAAGGTTATATATCGATATCCGTTACCTATTTCAACTGTCGTTATAATTTATACCCCGGGGGAAGCTATCGGCCGTAGGAAAGGTTCGATTTCGTAATTTCGACCGATATTCGACCAGCTTATTCCGATAAATTACCCGGCACCAATCCAACAAGGTTATATATCGATATCCGTTACTTATTTCAACTGTCGTTATAATTTATACCCCGGGGGAAGCTATCGACCTTACGAAAGGTTCGATTTCGTAATTTCGACCGACCAATTCTGGACCAATCGAACCTTTACGCAGGCCGCGAAAGACGTCGTGCTTCTATAAGCGAAATAATAATAATAATAATAATAATAATAATAGGGTATATCGAATGAAACAGATTCGATGTATAACCTCGCCTGTTGGGTTATAATTGGGGGGCGGGGGGGCCCCCCAGTATTCAGCGTTTTATAAAAAAATAATCTGTACAGTGTTAAAATAAATTCAATTTAATTACTTAAAAGCCGAAAATATTACCGTGCATCAGAGCCCAATCCTTCGAAATTTCGACGACTTCCTCCAGAATCGCCTTCTCCAGCGGAATACCGAAAACCGAGTCAATTTCCATATTGACCCGGATTTAAAAAACGAAAATACGTTATAAAATCAAATAATAAAACTTTCAATCGGCGAAGTGGATTAAAAAAAACGAAAACCTCACAAAACAGCGAAACCTACTCGTGGCAGCAGGGTGTGCCAGCGATTTAGATTTTAAATTTTCTGACTTAAAATTTTTTTTTAAATAAAAAAAAAACTCTTATTAATACCCGAAAAGAGAAAAATATATTAAATTTATTCGTAATACTCTTTTAAAATATAGTCGAAATATATTGGGCCCGCGGTGTACACATTGGGCACACTTAAACCGGCGGTTAAAAAATATTTAAATTAATATACAAAAAAAAAAATTAATATTTTTAAATAATGAATAATGAAAATAGAATTATTATATTGTAATATATTTTATAATTATAGTATTGAAACATGTTGCCCCGTACCGCGGACACATTAGGTAGTGCCAACCTAACTTAAAGGGAACACGTAAATTAATATTTTGTATTTATACTTAAATAATTTTATTACAGTTCGGGATTTTAAGTCGATTTTTTTTTCGTATTGAAATTCGGGTTCAACAATTTTTTTTTTTAAATTTAAAAATTATTTCCTAGCCGCGTGTGTAGGGGCCGTATTTATTTTTTATGTTTTAATTATTATAACTTGTTGTTCTGGTTGTGATTTTCCGATAGATTGTTATCCGGAGTCGAATCGCTGTTGGATATGAAAAGAAATTATATAAAAAAAAAAAAAAAGATAATAAAAAAAAAATAATTATGGTGACATAATCGACTCCGAGTAATCGATTCCAAAGGCGCCGGCGATGCCCGACACTGTGCTTGCTGCTTGCTGAAAACTCCTGAAAGTTTTCAATTTCAGTTTTATTTTCCCCGGCCCCCCTCTCCCGCTCCCCCTTTTTTTTTTTAAATTTTCGCGAAAATCCCGTTTTCGTTTTCGAAATTCCCCAATTTCGGATGTTTTTCGATTCGGACGGCCGACATGGAATTGGACTACAAGTACCTGGACCAGAAACAGCTATCCGGCTTTGAAAACTATAAAGTGAGTAATAAAATATTAGATAGGACACTCATTATATTGTATGACGGGCCCGTATTTATGAAATTTGTCTGTCGACGATTTAAAAAAAAAATAATTAATTCATCTCCCATTCCGCACGACACAATTTTAAAATGAATTTATTCGCTTTAGTTTTGTACGATATCGTAAAACTTTCAGATAGCGTTTGTAATTAAAACGTTACAGCGGAATCGATTTACCGTCTATTACGAAAGTGGTCTAAGTCAACAGTTTAAAAAAATTTGTATAAACATAACTCGAAAATACAGTAAAGATCTGTTTTTCGGGAACGTTTTAAAAATCGTTAAAACTCGAAAAATTACGATAAAATTTATTGCTCGTTAAGAACGATTAATAGAATTTCATTGATTTTAAAATAAAACCTGCGGTAGGCGTAGGTCGGATCGCGCCGAAGGGTTATGTATCGCGCCCTCGCGATTAATAAATTATATTAATTATTTTTAAACACCGTCGCCGTAAATTACGACTATAGTCGTCACGATATTTGGGGCGAATTTTAACCGATAAATAAAGAACGGCGTCAGCGAAAAAAGGACAGTCGCGACAGTTTTTATGCCAAAATCGCTCAAAATGCGATAATTTTCAGTTCCACAAATGTACGAGTTACGATCGATCTGGCGGCCAAAAAAAAATAAATAAAATTAACGTTTCGTTCAAATAAAAATCACAATTTTCTTATTACTTTAAGTCGATTATAGGGACATTCAGTCGAATTTTGAAAATGTTCCGAGTCAATTCCGAGCTTTAAAAAACAACTTTCCTCAATGAAATAGGAAATGGAATAAATTTCCGTCGACCGAGACTAATAAAATTATAAATTGAAATGTCGCGTAGTGTAAAAATATTTTTTAATCTATTCATTTAAATATCTCGAAACGGAGTCGGAGAAGCGTAAATCGCGCGTAAACATCGCTCCGAGTTAACACCCGATATCGTTACGGTATACCCAACGATATTGATGTATATATCGAACGTTTCGGAGATTTATTTCGACCGAAAACGTTTTTAAATCGTCCAAACTGAGAACGGTTTCGGTGCGAAAACGGCGCATCGAAAACATTTACGGAGCCTCGTATTGCCGGTTGTAATTTTTACGAAACCGAACAACGCACTTTAACGATATCGGGGGCCGTAATGTATATTTGCCGGAAAAAAATCAGTATTTTATCGTTTTTTAATTTTTTTTTTTTTTTAAACGCTCCCCAATAAGCGCCGCGGGCTGTTTAGTGGCGCGTTTACGCCGTGATAATTTTTTGGCGTTTTCCTCTCAGAAGACAGAATAAAGTTTCGTTTTCCCGCACGGCGTGGAATACGCAATTTTCTTTCTGAACTATTGCGTTCTCGTTATTCGATGTATTAACGAAAAGAATAACTTTTCTCAGCTCGATGCTTCGAACCGATTTCAGCTCCGAAAATCTTTTCCTACGGATTTATAACCGGTTTATTTACAATTGTAAATCTTTCGGTATACGGCGCGCGCCATGAGACCCGCCGACATCACGGTAATTTTACGTTATTTTATATTCGATTTCTCGTAATTAAAATTTGTCGCTTTCGTCGAACTTCGTCCAACGCTTTACGACATCGGGGGCTTTTTTTTTACGGTTTTTTTTTTCCGACAACGACCGAAAATCGTACGATCCCCAGTCCGTTATCGGCTCCGCGTTAACGTCCCGTTTAATGGGTTCGTTAACAGAAAATTCGTTTTTTTATGTATAGATTTTGTCGTCGTGATCCTCACTAAGGTCAAGGAGATTTTTAGACTGATAAGCGTGTATATATATATATATATATATATATATATATATATATATATATATATATATATAAATGTACCCGTACGATAATAAGATCTTCCGATAAGCCCGGTCGAAAAATACAGAAAAATAAATTACTAATACGCCTCGCGATGTGGACAATTGAAATAATATATTTACTATAAACGATATATATTTATAACGAATTATTTCTTTTATTTCAGTACTCATCCGTCGATACTAACCCGCTGAGCATATACGTAATGCATCCATTCTGGAACAAAGTGGTGCAGGTAAACGAACTCGATTTTCAGCGTTGTATATAATTTTATTTAGAAAATGCGTTATATTAACGAAGATAAAAAATGTATCGCTAATTAAGAAAATTAACGGCTGAAATATGTGTCGGAGCGTATCTTATCAACGCGAGTGGCCAAATATTGGATTTACCTCGGCAAACAATCTCCGGTTTTAATTAATCCCAATTTTAAAAATTTTTAAAGTGCCTCCGCCGCTTGACAATTTGAATGACAATTATTCTATTCGATGTTGTCGTTGTAACCCTCGGGGAGGTTACCCCTGACAAAGTCTCCTTTAAAAAAAAATATATATATATATATATTTATTTATAAAAAAATACATTATATGAGTTATAGGATGGAAAAAATTTTTATTCTAAATTAATAATGCGTAAAATTCTACGTGAAACTTTTATATATATATGAACAAATTCTCTCCCATATATATATATATTTATTTAATTCCCTTTTTTGGTTGGCAATTGTGAATGTTTCTCTTTCAGTACTGCCAGGCTAATTTTTCATTAACTTTAAAACATCTGACTTTATATATATATATATATATATATATATATATATATAAATTCATTTGTATATAAATGCCATATTTCTCATCCATTAATATATATATATTTTTATATTTCATATCCTTGAGTTCTGTCTGCTGTATTATGTATATATATATATATATATATATATATATATTATATTATATATTTATTTATATAATATATATATATATATATATATATATATATATATATATATATATATATATATATATATATTATATATTATATATATATATATATATATATATATATATATTTCATATCCTTGAGTTCTGTCTGCTGTATTATGTATATATATGATGTTATACTGCCTGGCTATTCGTTTATTGAAATAAAATTCTGAACTAGTATATATATATATACAGGCCACATTCTTGTTGTGAATATGATAAATTTATAAAATTCGATATATATATATATATATATATATATATATATATATATATAGTATTAATTTTTCTCTGTCTTCCAGTACTGTCCACTGTGGGTGGCTCCCAACCTGCTCACATTCGTCGGCTTCCTCTTCACGGTGGTGGCGCGCCCTCCTGGCGTACTACGACTACGATTTCTACGCGTCTTCCGGTGCGGCCGAACACCGCAGGTGCCGAGGTGGGTTTTATGGCGGCGCGCTCATATTCATCGCCTACACGCTTGGTGAGTATATATATATATAACCTGGAAATCTTGAGCGTAAGAGAAGCGACATTATAAATGAGAAAATTAAATTCCGGAGGGACAAGATATTTACCTATAATCCTCTTAGAGGATCACACCCTCCCCTTCCGACAATCATTCTTAGAAAACGGATTAACAAAATACGAAGACGAACACGACCCCCAATAACAATAACAGAATACATATATATATATAAACACTATAGTACATGTGAAAGTGACAGTGGGCAGTGAGAGGGCCAAAAGATATCAAAGTGCTAACAGTGACTAACTGAAGGTGGCGAGAGGCCCCCGAAACCGCTGTCTAGCAAAAGACCAAACAGCGAGAGGAGACAGAAACATCATGAACCTACAGTATATATATATATATATATATATATATATATATATATATATATATATAAAACAGTAGATATCGTATCCATCCTCCTCTTGACGGGTATATCGGACTGTTTGTTTTTAGGCCATTAGACGGCAAGACGCATTACACTTTCACATGCAATCGGATGGTAACAAAATCCCCAATAACAATAACAGAACACATATATATATATATATATATATATATATATATATATATATATATATATATATATATATATATATATATATAGTGACAGTGGGCAGTGAGGATGGCCAAAAACATCCAAAGTGCTAACAGTGACTAACTGAAGATGGTGAGCAGCCGAAACCCTGTCTAGCGAAAGACCTAACAGCGAGAGGAGACAGAAACATCACAAACCTACAGTATATATATATATATATATATATATATATATATATATACAAAACCGTAGATTTTGTTTTTTGGCGTGCCAGACGGCATAGACAGGAAGACGTACACTTTCGAAATATCACGAACCTACAGTATATATATATATATATATATATATATATATATATATATATAACCGTAGATTTTGTTTTTCTGGCGCGCCAGACGGCATAGACAGGAAGACGTACACTTTCGAAACATCACGAACCTACAGTATATATATATATATATATATATATATATATATATATATATATATATATATATATTGTTTTTGCCCAGGCAGGGATAGACGGTAAGCAGGCGGAGGACCGGCGCCAGCGGGCCGCTCGGCGAGCTGTTCGACCACGGGCTGGACTCGTGGACGGCGGCGCTGATACCCGCCTGCCTCTATTCGGTGTTCGGCCGGTCGGAGGCGCACTCGGTGCCGCCGGCGAGGTACTACGCCGTCTGCTGGAACGTCTTCGTCACCTTCTACCTCACCCACTGGGAGAAGTACAACACGGGCGTCCTCTTCCTCCCCTGGGGCTACGACCTCTCCATGCTGGTAACTATTTTATATTCCATTTATATATATATATATATATATATATATATATATAGAGAGAGAGAGAGCATAGTTTTCGTGTCTAAGCTCTCAAGCGGTTCAGTCTTTTCTAGTACAGGTTGATAGCACAGTGGGGAAAAAAAAAAATAAGTTCAAATTATATATATATATATATATATATATATATATATATATATATATATAGCTTCAAAAGAGCCTAATTTTTCAACAATTTTTTTTTGCATAGTATCATATATATATATATATATATATATATATATATATATATATATATATATATATATATATATATTATATATATTGGGCTTCAAAAGAGCCTAATTTTTTCAAGAATTTTTTTTTTTGCATAGATTTATATATATATATATATATAATTTATATATATATATATATATATATATATATATATATATATTGTTTTTCAACAAATTTTTCCTCATAATTTCACCTAATCCTGGTCATAAATTTCAAGCCTTATTTTTTCTGTAAATGAATATATATATATATATATATATATATATATATATATATATATATATATATATATATATATATATTCATAGTGAGAAAATTAGGCTCGAATCCATGTGACCAAATTCAACGCTAGTAAGGACCTTTCTCATGTGTTAATATTTGAGGGTCTATTTACTATATATATATATATATATATATATATATATATATATATATATGTGTCCAAAATTTGTATATTCCTGTAAAAACAGCACACTCGAGTATGATACACAATCCTGTGAAATGATTGAATTTGAATCTAAACTAATGGTTTTTGAACTGTTATATTTATAAATAAAATTTATTTTTTTTTATTAATCGACAGTCAACAACCGGTGTATTTGCGGTCACAGCCGTCGTCGGACACGAGGGCTGGAAAGTCAACGTAATCAACGGGCTGTCGTCAGGCCACATGCTAGAAATCGTTTTCTACCTGACTTCAGTAGTCGCCACACTGCCCGTGGTCCTCTGGAATATCTCAGCGTGAGTAGAATTCCGAGGGTTTTTTTTTTTAAAAAAATAACATATACTATCCTATAAATATCGACCCAGGAGATTCGAAAATGTAGAACGGAATAGCGCTACAAAAATCAACTGTTCGGAGGTTAAAACTCCGAGTCAAAATGAACGCTTTAAAATCTCCCAACAGTTTTCTTCTAGGTCTTAATAATATATATATATATATATTTTTTTAAATAGTATAATAATTTATTATAAATTATAATAAAACCGGGCTATTGGCAGCCCTGTTGCATTTAACAAGATGGCCGCCATTGCTCCTCCACGTCCTGCATTGTTTAAATATTAATATTTAAATAAATAATAATAATAGTATACATAAATAAATTCCGTTTGTATGTACGCATATACATATTTAAATGCTGTAAATGGGTAAGTTTTAATATATAATTGCATCTATTTATGACTGGAGCTAGATTCTAGCAAACAAACAAGATGGCCGCCGTTCTCTAGTTCAAACTTTATAATACAGAATATTACCATATATATGTGTATATATATATATATATAATGTATTTTAGTATATTTATTGTTGTAATATATAGCTTAATGTATTTATAATTGATTAAAATTAATTTTTAATCGTCGTCGGAACGGACAAAATGGCGGCACAAGATGGCCGCCGTTCTGTAGCTCAAACTTTATAATACGGAATATTACTATAAATATTTATATATATATATATATTAATTATTGTAATTTATAGTTTAATGTATTTATAATTGATTAAAATTATATTATTAATCTTTCTGGGAATGGGGGAAATGGCGGCAATCTTTTGAACTACTTCTCCGTCGCCATAACTTAAAGTTCAATTTTAGCAATTGATTATCGATTATATATTGCAGATCGTACGCAAACGGTACTGGCAAGATGAGATCAGTCCCTGAAGCGTTGAGACCTCTGTTTCCCGTAATCCTCTACTTCGTCCTCTGCGCCGTCTGGGTGGTAAAATCTCCCGGCAGCGTAATCGAGACGCACCCGAGGGCCTTCTACCTCCTGACGGGCACGGTCTTCTCGAACATTACGGTAATTGACCGGTTAACAATAAGAACTGGGCGTAGGTTCGCGATGTTTCTGTCTCCTCTCGCTGGTCTTTTGCTAGACAGTGGTTTCGGCCGCTCGCCATCTTCAGCTAGTCACTGTCAGCACTTTGGATGTTTTTTCGGGCCATCCTCACTGCCCACTGTACTGTAATGTCTGTCAGTATGTCAGTCGTTTATATATGTATTCTGTATATTGGGGGTTATGTTTGTCTTCGGATTTCGTTAATCCGTTTTCTAGGTATGAGTCAGATTGTCGGAAATGGGGCGGTGCGGTGGTTGGGCGGGTGTGATCCTTTGAGCAGCCGAAACCGGTCTAGCGAAAGACCCAACCTAAGCGAGTGAGGAGACAGAAACATCGCGAACCTACAGTATTCTTCCAACCGCTCGCAGACCGCAAATACAGGTATATCAAAAACTGGGCGATATTCGAGGACTTGACGGTTATCCACCGTCCAACCCGAATAGGACAATTCGGGTTGCGGTATTAAGTTGACGTGGTTAGACTGTTTTTATATATCGCGTCGGGCTTGTTCGAGACAGACTTTCTCTCGACCTATAAATAGGTGTTTAACACGTTGAGGACGCCACACAATTTTATAACGAAATACCTGTATTGTATCGCAGTACGGTAACGCATTAGATGCACTAATGGCGTATTAAAATTTACTCGATGCGAGTGTTCAAACATACGAAGAAAATGCGGCACGGTGAGGCGGAAAAAAAGCGAGAAATTTTACCAAACGAATCGTAACATTGTGATACTTGGCGAGGGACAACCATTTCTATGTTTACCCTGTTTTATCCAAAAAATCCGACTTTTCTGAAAAAATTTTTATATACATCAATATCAAAAATTGAGTAGACTTTTAGAATTTTAGATAACAACTTGAAACGATACTTTACACTGTCAGCCCACGGGTGACTTATGTGGCACTCAACGTGTTAAATGGCCTTATATATGTATATAAATTTAATTTTTTTTTTTTTTTTTATTTCAGTGTCGCCTTGTAGTCGCCCAGATGAGTGGCACAAGGTGCGACGCCTGGAACTGGTTCCTGGCGCCTTTCGCCGCTTCCCTCGCCGTAGTGCTGGTCGTGCGTAGCGCCGCGCTCGAATCCGCGCTCATCTACGCGCTCTGGTTCGCGCTGACGCTAGCGCATGTCCACTACGGAACGTGCGTGGTGAGTATCCTGGATTTGAAAAAAAAATTTATTCAGTTCAATATACCTGTTTTGTGGTCCGCGAGGTTTCTGTCTCCTCTCGCCGGTATGGAAAAAATAGCGGACAAGGAACATATCGGAGCCATAAAATACACAGATTCCAATTTCGCCGACCACATCATAAACTTTGGACGCGAAACAATGAACATCGAAGTTATTACAACCGGGGCGAGAAAGGAAAAGAATTGGATATTACGGAAAACCTGGAAATCTTCGAACATAAGAGAAACAAAATTATAAATGAGAAATTCAGACAATCTGACTCACACTTAGAAAACGGATTAACAGAATCCGAAGACGAACACGACCCCCCCAATAACAATAACAGAACACATATATATAAACTACTGACATACTGACAGACATTACAGTACAGTGGGCAGTGAGGATGCCGAAAAAACATCCAAAGTGCTGACGGCGACTAACTGAAGATGGCGAGCAGCCGAAACCGCTGTCTAGTAAAAGACCGAGACTAAATTATTCAGTTTAAATAAATTATTTTTAATCAAGTTTTTTCTGTCCGAACGCAGGTGCGCCAGATGTGCGACCATTTCGGAATCAGGTGCTTCAAGATAACAGACCGTCGCAAGAAGCCCGAATGACCATCGGAAGCGGTTTCGGATAACGAAGGCGACGGGATCGCAGTCTAGCGCAATTCATTATTATCCGTTTTATTTTTCACATAATTTCCCGTTCCGCCCCTCCGAAAATAATTATTCGGAATTTTTTCCGCGCGTCCATTCCAAGCCCGAATCACACTGAGAAAGAGAGAGAGAGAGAGCGATATCGCCGTAAGGATATCGCCACAAAATCTCTCTCTCTCTCTCTCAGTCACTGTTCGAGAAAAACCCGATTTAGGTATAGGAAATAATTTTTTATCTCCGATTTTTAAACGCCGCTTTTTCGTTCACGATGACAATCTCTTTTCCTCAGAAAAAAAAAAAAAATAAAATAAATAAACAAAAAAAAAAAAAAATTCGGACCTTTCGAGACTCCCCTTGGCGCTCTCGATAATGCGTCGAAGAACCTCGAAATCAATTCACGGGCGTCGTTTAAAAATTGAATTCGTAGGCGTAAAATTTGTTTCAGATTTTTTCCAGAATGTTTTCCCCGAATTTTTTTTTTTTTAAATTCCGTGAGGCATTTTCCGACGGAGCTTTCCGAAATACGGATACAGTTTAACATACCTGTTTTTTTTTTGGTCTGCGATGGGTTTGGAATAGCGCAAAATCTAAAATTCCGATTTCGGAAAGCTCCCCAACCCCGTATTGATTTCTAAACTTTTTAAGATCCTTTTCGCGAAAATAATTTCGACGCTCCAACTATTAGGTGTACCCAAGAGTGGTCAGCATTTCGACTTTGGAATTAATTTTATTTCGCTAAAAAAGAAACTTTTCCGGCAAATTTTTTCGATTCCCCTCTTGAAGAACTCAAGACCGAAATACATCTTATCAAATTTACTTTCGGGTACACCTAATATATATATATATATATATATATTTATTGTAAGCCTTACCAAAAATATTCGGTTTAACGGGAGGCCGTTGATTTAAAATCAATTCGATTGATTGAAATTCATATTTCGCATCCATTCCCCGGCCCCGAGAAAATATTATATATATCGTTTTTTCTTTAATTTATTTATAATGTAAATATATATAACCCCCGGAGGTCGATTTCTTCACATATTTGTCTCGCTTTGCTAATTGTAGTTTTTCAAAAAAAAAAAAAATTTCGCCTTATCGTCGAATCTAGTCACGAAAAGAGAGAAAAAACAAACCGAATCGACCTTCGGGTTTATTGTATAATTTTGAATTTATATTTAATTATTAATTTATCGCAACGCTCTCTCTCTCTCTGTCTGTAGTTTTAAATCGGTGTCGTATTTTTTATTACACCTCCCTCCCGCCCCTGAAGAGATTCACTTCAGGGAAATTCGAAGAAGGAGAAGAAGAAGAAGAAGAAGAAGGAGGAGAAAACCTGTCTACACTTTTATATTTCTTGTCCTATTTATTCGTGTCTAGGTTGTTTTCTTTTTTTTTTTTGTGTACGAGCTTCGTTCGACGACTTGTCCGATATCGGGACTTTAAAGCGCTCGCTTTCGAGCGCTTTCGTTTAAAACGGTATTCGGTATCGAGGTCTCGCTCTCTCTCTGTTTTTTTTTGCTCTTTTTTGGTAAATAAAAACTGTTTTTTGGAGTAAAAAAAAAACCACGACGACTCTCTCCCGTGCCCTCTCGCCCTCCTCCATCCTCGAATGTCCATTATTGAAACATATAAAGCATTAACTTTTAAATTAATTTTTTAAATTAAACCTGTATACGGGAATATATCGGTTGTCTTGAAAATTTTATAGGATTAAGATTTATGACCATCTCATAGAAAAAAGCTATAATTATTTGGTAAAAATCTCGATAAATTGAAATGTGACCTGAAAGTTAAGAAAAATTCCTTGATATATATATATATATATATAAAGCTCAATAACCTGACACTCTTATAACCTCATACCAATAGTTGATATACATATATTTATTTTGTGAATTACAAAATTTAAAATTTGAATTTTTTTTGTCGTTTAAATGTCCCCCCAATAATTGTTTTTAGTCAGAAAAAATATTAAATTTCGAGCGCTGAAAATCGAACTGTACACAGCGATATTCAGACGGCATTGGCCCGATCAAATTTTACGGCCTTTTTCGTCCCCTGCAGCGTTTCATTCGGCTTTTTCCCCTCAATAAAGTACTCGAATTGGCTTCGAGGACTTGAAAAGGTACAGTTTCAAGCCGTAAAGTACAAGTAAATTGAATCATCTTTAAGGTTAGGTTGAGGTTAACGGGTTTCGTGGAGGTTAGGTTAGGTTGGGCACTGTCGGTCTTAAAAAACTCGGAAAATATCGCATTTTTTCAGGCGGCTTTTCGATATTTCACGTCATGGAGATCATGCCGAATATTTAGGAAATTAATCGGAGCGCAAGAGATGGAAAAACTGCTTGTATCGAACAGCGAATTAATTGTCACAAAAGTGGACGCCAGGAAGCCCTACAGGAGGCTCAGGTTCCCTTCTGAATTTCCAGGTAATTGTAATAAAAATTAATTAACGACTTAATTACTTTATGGCGCTTGGTTGCAGGCCCAGTATTATATTTACTGTGTATCGAGGCCTCGGTTAAAATATACTGTAGGGGCTACGTCGGCTTCACAATATGAGCGTTAACCGTCGAAGTAAAGGGAAAGAGAATAATTACGACTCAGAAAGAAATATTAACGTATAAAGAACACGGATATGCATCGAGGAGATACATACTCTTTCTCGTAAATCGATCCCGGAACCGTAAATATTTCGATTATTCTTTCCGGTCTCTAACGCTTTAGATGGCGCGAAGATTATTTCTCGCCATTAGTTACGAGAAACGCGGCGAATTCTACGCCGTATTCCGACGCAGACCGCAAAACGGGTAAAAAACTGCGAAAAAAATTTTTCGAAATGGGCGACGAAAATCGTAAAAAAAAAAATTGGAAACCTCAATAGTAATCGACAATTTCGACGACGCGTATCGAGGAGTTCCTCGAGAGGAGAATCGAAAATTTGCCGCAAAAGCGGCAATAGTTTTTTTTTTCCGGCGAAATAAAATGAATTCCGAAGTCAAAATATCGATTACTTTCGGGGGGTAGCCCTAATACGGAAATAATATTTCGAAAGTTGACAAAAACATAAATGAAACTTCCGATATATGACCAGAAAAATAGTATTGGAAAGAATGAAATAATAATAATGGTAAATAACTAGAAAAACCTCCGTAAATTACTGTAAAAAAAAAATGAAAATTTTCGATAGTGATAAGAAGAACGGGTTAAAAATTTACCGTAGGGGCCTACGGAGGCTATCGGGAGTATTTGATATAATCACTATTTCCTGTCTCTTACGCTTTAGAAGCCATAAAGAAATTAAATTTAACCGTAAAACGAAAAAAATAATTAGAAAGGAATGGTCGAAATCGAAAGCACGACCTGTCGGATGCCTTAATAGAGGTACAAGTTGAAACGACATCAATTCACCCGTATATATATCGATTTCGCCGTATAACCTTCGCAGCCACTACAGTTAATTTTAACCTATATTATACCATTGTCCGAATTAAAACCGATTTCTCCTCTTTCCAGGCTTCACTCCGAAGAAAGGATGTCTTTCGGACGAAGGGACCGACTGGCGCCTCGACATAAGCCCCGTATTCGTACAAAGTCGAAGGGGTAAGTCCGTAGAGCTTAGGACTTCAATTTAAAACATATCGAACCCCTCAGAAAGTTGGTACGCCGTAGCCCTATGGTTCATCCTACTGAATCAACCTTGTGGCCTCCAGAAAAATTTGAATTTGTAGACCCAATATTCTCTGGTATATCTGATAGCCTCTAGTACTGTCCTAGACCTGAATATCCTCCAGAAAATTTGAATTTATAGACCCAATATTCTCTGGTATATCTGATAGCCTCTAGTACTGTCCTAGACCTGAATATCCTCCAGAAAATTTGAATTTATAGACCCAATATTCTCTGGTATATCTGATAGCCTGTAGTACTGTCCTAGACCTGAATATCCTCCAGAAAATTTGAATTTATAGACCCAATATTCTCTGGTATATCTGATAGCCTCTAGTACTGTCCTAGACCTGAATATCCTCCAGAAAATTTGAATTTATAGACCCAATATTCTCTGGTATATCTGATAGCCTGTAGTACTGTCCTAGACCTGAATATCCTCCAGAAAATTTGAATTTATAGACCCAATATTCTCTGGTATATCTGATAGCCTCTAGTACTGCCCTAGACCTGAATATCCTCCAGAAAATTTGAATTTATAGACCCAATATTCTCTGGTATATCTGATAGCCTCTAGTACTGCCCTAGACCTGAATATCCTCCAGAAAATTTGAATTTATAGACCCAATATTCTCTGGTATATCTGATAGCCTCTAGTACTGCCCTAGACCTGAATATCCTACAGAAAATTTGAATTTATAGACCCAATATTCTCTGGTATATCTGATAGCCTGTAGTACTGCCCTAGACCTGAATATCCTCCAGAAAATTTGAATTTATAGACCCAATATTCTCTGGTATATCTGATAGCCTCTAGTACTGCCCTAGACCTGAATATCCTCCAGAAAAATTTGAATTTATAGACCCAATATTCTCTGGTATATCTGATAGCCTCTAGTACTGCCCTAGACCTGAATATCCTCCAGAAAATTTGAATTTATAGACCCAATATTCTCTGGTATATCTGATAGCCTGTAGTACTGCCCTAGACCTGAATATCCTCCAGAAAATTTGAATTTATAGACCCAATATTCTCTGGTATATCTGATAGCCTGTAGTACTGCCCTAGACCTGAATATCCTCCAGAAAATTTGAATTTATAGACCCAATATTCTCTGGTATATCTGATAGCCTGTAGTACTGCCCTAGACCTGAATATCCTCCAGAAAATTTGAATTTATAGACCCAATATTCTCTGGTATATCTGATAGCCTGTAGTACTGCCTAGACCTGAATATCCTCCAGAAAATTTGAATTTATAGACCCAATATTCTCTGGTATATCTGATAGCCTGTAGTACTGCCCTAGACCTGAATATCCTCCAGAAAATTTGAATTTATAGACCCAATATTCTCTGGTATATCTGATAGCCTCTGTAGTACTGCCCTAGACCTGAATATCCTCCAGAAAATTTGAATTTATAGACCCAATATTCTCTGGTATATCTGATAGCCTGTAGTACTGCCCTAGACCTGAATATCCTCCAGAAAATTTGAATTTATAGACCCAATATTCTCTGGTATATCTGATAGCCTGTAGTACTGCCCTAGACCTGAATATCCTCCAGAAATATTTGAATTTATAGACCCAATATTCTCTGGTATATCTGATAGCCTGTAGTACTGCCCTAGACCTGAATATCCTCCAGAAATATTTGAATTTATAGACCCAATATTCTCTGGTATATCTGATAGCCTCTGTAGTACTGCCCTAGACCTGAATATCCTCCAGAAAATTTGAATTTATAGACCCAATATTCTCTGGTATATCTGATAGCCTCTGTAGTACTGCCCTAGACCTGAATATCCTCCAGAAAAATTTGAATTTATAGACCCAATATTCTCTGGTATATCTGATACTTACAATATTGTCTTCCCGACAAAGGGCCCATATACATGTGAAAGTGACAGTGCAGCAGTGAGGATGCCCCGAAAAACATCCAAAGTGCTGACAGTGACTAACTGAAGGTGGCGAGCAGCCGAAACCGCTGTCTAGCGAAAGACCTAACCAGCAGCTAGAGGAGACAGAAACATGACGAACCTACAGTATATTCCAACCCCTCGCAGACCGCAAAACAGGTATATCAAATTAATAGAGAATTATTTATTTTCAATTTTTCAGAAGAGTCCCTGGAAGCGTTTCCTGGCGTCGGGAAACTCTCCGATTCTGTTGGCGATTCGCCGAATTTCGCCGATAGGCAGAGCGGATCGTTGGCTTCCGAAAGGCGTAAGTTCAGTACAATTTATATATTTTTTATCGAGCTATTTCGTTTCCCGAAATGAATTTCAGATATTATTTCGTAATACCCCACGAAATCGTTTAAAGATACCCGTTTTGCAGTCTGCGAGGGGTCCGTAATACGGATATTTTTGTTTTTCTGTCGCTACTGAAGACGGCGATCGGCCAAAACCAGTCTAAAACCAACACAAAAAAATTTACATTATTTTAGCCTATCTGTTATTATTAAAATCTTCATTCTTCATTGACGCTTTCCGAACTGTTTTTCGGAGTGTTTCAATCGAGGTCGGCTATAGTTTTTCGGAAACGTCGGAAATTGTTGTAAAAATATAAATAAAAATCTTTTTTTTTCTTTTTTTTTCAGAGACCGTATTTCCATGCCGCCTTTGCGGCGTGTCTTTCCCGAGCCTGAGCTACGTCGTACGCCACGCCAGATGGTGCCGAGGCCGCGCCAGAAGCGACAGCTCGCCAATCAACAACAACCGCAGGGCTTTAAACGGTAATAAAGTCCTGTATCGGCGCTAATTCAGCTAAATTTTGTTCGATCACTATATATATATATTAGGAGTACCCAAAATTATTTAATTGTTTTTCTAGTCATATATCGATGTTTCATTTATGTTTTTGTCATCTTTCGAAATACTATTTTTGTATTAGGGGTACCCGAAAGTAACCGACATTTTGACCTTGGAATTCATTTTATTTCGCCAAAAAAGAAACTTTAATTTTAAAATACTATATATATATTCACCAATTTATCGACAACTAGCCACTTTTGTAGTAAATTTTCAATTCTCCTCTTGAGGAACTCCTCGAAATCAAAATATATCATCAAATAGTCGATTACTTTTGGTCCACCTAACAGCTTAACATACCTGGTTTTGTGGAATACAGCGTAGATTGTGTTTAACTAATAATGAAAAGGATGAAAGAATATTCTGGGAATAATTAGGCTGGAATTTCAAACGGAGGATTACTATAATCCTTGTATTAATATATAAAAAAAAAATTGGGAAACCTCGATAAATTAAAATATTTGAATTTGGCGCCGTATTGTGGCTGGAAGGCCGTTCTAGTTCCGATTTAAGCCGTTGGGGGGCGGCACGAATCAAATCGTACGCGTGGCGCCATCTAGCGGCGAATCTTCGAACTGAAACTACCTTTGACCCCGCGCTTAGTTCGAAACTTAGCCGTTAGATGGCGCCACGTGGACGGTTTGATTGGTGCCGCTACCTGACGGCTTAAATCGGAACTGAAACTAAGTTTCGGTTCGAAAATCGGCCGGCTAGATGGCGCCACAAGGACGATTTGATTGGTGCCGCTACCTGACGGCTTAAATCGGAACTGAAACGCCGTTTCGGTTCGAAAATCGGCCGCTAGATGGCGCCACAAGGACGATTTGATTGGTGCCGCAACCTGAAGGCTTTAATCGGAACTGAAACGCCGTTTCGGTTCGAAAAGCGGCCGCTGGATGGCGCCACAAGGACGATTTGATTCGTGCCGCCCTCTGGCGTATAAAAAATCCGCGAACCGACCTTATATAAGGCCGTATTTGGACCGCGATAGGACAGTAGGCGTTGGGACATCTGAAGAGTCACAACAGGACATGCAGAGTACCGAAAGTGAAATCTACGGTCTCCAGAATTTCATATATATATATATATATATATATATATACATATATAATTGTCGAATTTTCAGACATGAGGCGTCGCCTCATGGGCGACAGGCGACACGGCTGCCGGTCATGCAAGAGGCACGCGTCGGAAATGTCCTCAAGGCGACGCAGGACGACGCAGGAGCGGCCAAAGTGCCCCTCTTGTGCATCCTGCGACTGCGATCCAACACTGACAGGTGCATAATAAATACAACAATACATTGTTTCTCATACATATTCTCTGGTATATCCGATAGCCTCTGTAGTACTGCCCTAGACCTGGATATCCTCCAGAAAATTTGAATTTATAGACCCAATATTCTCTGGTATATCTGATAGCCTCTGTAGTACTGTCCTAGACCTGAATATCCTCCAGAAAATTTGAATTTATAGACCCAATATTCTCTGGTATATCTGATAGCCTCTAGTACTGCCCTAGACCTGAATATCCTCCAGAAAATTTGAATTTATAGACCCAATATTCTCTGGTATATCTGATAGCCTCTGTAGTACTGCCCTAGACCTGAATATCCTCCAGAAAATTTGAATTTATAGACCCAATATTCTCTGGTATATCTGATAGCCTCTAGTACTGCCCTAGACCTGAATATCCTCCAGAAAATTTGAATTTATAGACCCAATATTCTCTGGTATATCTGATAGCCTCTGTAGTGCTGCCCTAGACCTGAATATCCTCCAGAAAATTTGAATTTATAGACCCAATATTCTCTGGTATATCTGATAGCCTCTAGTACTGCCCTAGACCTGAATATCCTCAGTTTGATTTATAGACCCTAGCCTCTGGTATATCTGATAGCCTCTAGTACTGCCCTAGACCTGAATATCCTCAGTTTGATTTATAGACCCTAGCCTGCCCTAGTAGTATGGTTCCTCTGACTTTTCTTTTCTGCTATGGCTGACCTACAGCCAGCGACTTGGACCTCTGACGCCCGTGCCAGTGCCGCAGACCTCGCGGCGTCTTGGGCAGCGCGCTGCCTCCGCCGAGGCCTCCACCTCCGCCTCCTCTCGCCTCCTCCTCAGAAGCCGCAGCCTTCGTCGTTCCCGTGCTACGTCTGCGGCAAGAGGGACGCCGCCGACCTCGCCTCGCTGACGCTCCACATACAGACCGAGCACCCGCACCTGGTCTCGCTCTACAGCCCGAGCGATTAGATCAGACTGCGGTTAAGTCTGCGTCTACGACGTATCTGCGTTTCGCGGTCTGCGAGGGGTTCGAACACAGCTCTCCCATTATTATCTCATCGAATCCTTCATCGAAGTTCCTCGGAGTTTTACGAACTCGCTTTTAATTTGATATACCTGTTTTGTGGTCTGCGAGGTTCGTCATGTTTCCGTCTCCTCTGTTTGGTCTTTTGCTAGACCGGTCTAGCGAAAGACCGAACAGAGGAGACAGAAACATGACGAACCTACAGAATTCACTTTTAATTTGATATACCTGTTTTGTGGTCTGCGAGGTTCGTCATGTTTCCGTCTCCTCTGTTTGGTCTTTTGCTAGACCGGTCTAGCAAAAGACCGAACAGAGGAGACAGAAACATGACGAACCTACAGAATTCACTTTTAATTTGATATACCTGTTTTGTGGTCTGCGAGGTTCGTCATGTTTCCGTCTCTCCTCTCTCGCTGCTGTTTGGTCTTTTGCTAGACCGGTCTAGCGAAAGACCGAACAGAGGAGACAGAAACATGACGAACCTACAGAATTCACTTTTAATTTGATATACCTGTTTTGTGGTCTGCGAGGTTCGTCATGTTTCCGTCTCCTCTCTCGCTGCTGGTCTGGTCTTTTGCTAGACCGGTCTAGCGAAAGACCGAACAGAGGAGACAGAAACATGACGAACCTACAGAATTCACTTTTAATTTGATATACCTGTTTTGTGGTCTGCGAGGTTCGTCATGTTTCTGTCTCCTCTGTTTGGTCTTTTGCTAGACCGGTCTAGCGAAAGACCGAACAGAGGAGACAGAAACATGACGAACCTACAGAATTCACTTTTATATTGCGATCAATTTATTTATTTATTATTAAAATTTTTCTAGTCACATATATTGGAGAGGTTTCCAATTTTTCAACGAATTTCATTTATGATTTTTTTCATCCTTCGAAATATTATTTTTGTAACTAAACATACCTTTTCTTGTGGTCTGCGAGGGGTCGGAATACCGTAGATTACGCCGTAATCTACAGTATTTTTTTTGCGATTCGAACCTCAAATATTTTCGGTATTTTTTCGGTTACCATTTCCGTTATTCTCGAAGAAAAATTTCGAAATTTCTTTTCTATTAGTCATTATTTTCTATTATATATTTAATTAAATACGAACTCATAAACTGTAATAATGAATTCAATGTTAACCGTAACATGATTCGGTAATCCCATCCGAGATTATTAGATGTCATGTGTGTGGAACCGGAGGGAGAAATAAAAAAAATAAATTACCGACTCGTGTATATCTCTTAAAAATCAATAAAATATTCGTGTATATACATCGTAAATTTCACTGTATATAAATACCCCAGATTACTTAGGAGGCGTTTGAATGGAATTTCGGAGCAATCCATGGAATTCTACGGAGGTTTTACGGCAAAAGAAAACGGATATAAGAACGGTAAGCGATTTGATTTAATTTTAAAAAAATTTACGCCTTAAATTTTAGAGCCGACAATAATAAATTTCGGGATATTCGCAATTTTTTTTAAACGAAAAATGGATAAACGAAAACAAATACCGTTAGTTTAGGATATGTCGGGTTATAATCTTTGATAATAACATATATATATATATTTATTCATAAACAACAATTAATAAACTATTTCAATACAAAACCAGGTATTATATATATATATTTTTTTATTACGTTATTAACATTTTTAACCTCTTGAACAATAGAGAAATAAATTTTTCCGTTTAAAAAAAAATCACAGTTTTACCAATTTACCAACGGTTTTAATTTTATCAGACTTAGGGCCTGAATATTTAGGCCATAAAATATATATATATATATATATATATATATATATATATATTTTTTTTGGAAGACATTGTCTATAGTTTTATAACGATATCCGATACAATAGCTTCTTCTTCTTACAGAGTATCGGCGAACAATGAACGAAGTACGATTCCGCGCCGTCCTCGATTCGTAAGTACCTTTATATATATATATATTATTTAAATATTAAGTTTTCGTCCGTAAATTCATCTTTTCACTACTGTTTTTTTTTTTTTATCACTTTCTCGAATATTTTTCAATTCCCCCCTCCCCCGTTAAATATTTCTGAAATATCGAACGATTCCTCTTGAAATTTCCGTTTTTTTAACCGATTATTTTTCGACACCGATCGAAACCGAAAAGCGACTGTGAACGGAATTTGAAATTGGGCGATGTAATTAAAAATAAATTCAAGACTTCGGTACTGCGGGCGGCTTTCGCGCGGACCGTGGAGGGACTTGAAAAGACTTTTTTCTTTGAATATATATATATATATATGTTAAAGCCGAATATGTCCTCGTAAAGCTCCCTGGTTATCGGCCGATATGTTCGAGACCTCGGTCGAGGAAGTAGAAGGATCTGAAGCGACGGATATGTCGTAGCCCTCCTTCTGGAGTCGAACTTCTGCAGCTTGAAAGTACCTGGAACAATATGGGTGGTATTTTAAAAATTTTCCTTTTCTCGATATCCCGGGAAGGTATGCGTTTTATGCGTTGTAAAAAAACAAAACTGGTAGCCTCCTGAGAAAATATTAGAGGTTGAATCGCTACAAAATTATATTTTTCGAAGGATGACAAAAATCATAAATGAAATTCGTAAAAATTGAAAAACGGTAAGAATGAAATAATAATAAATGGTATAATTAGGTAACCTCAAGTGATCACAATGGCTGAAAATTCGAAAAGTTGAACTCTTTCTGGCACTTCTTCAGTATCGGTCTTAAGCGTTTTTCCGGCACGGCGCTACTGAGGACACGGCTGGCGGCCGAAACCTATGGTATTTTTCGATCCTGTGGTCACATATCGAGGTTTTCTTACGATTTTTGTCATCCTTCGAAATGCTATTTTTGTAGCGATTCGAACCTCTAATATTTTCTCATGAGGCTACCATTTTTTGCATTTTCAGTTAGGTTTTTGAATATTAAATATATATATATATATATAAATATTTTAAATATAATTCAGTTAGGATGTTTAAATCGAACTCTACAGCAAAAGACCTTTTAAATTCTTGTCACTTTTATTTTTTCAAATTTTCGTCCATTGTGATCAATTGAGGTTACCTATTATACCATTTATTATTATTTCATTCTTACCGTTTTTCCAATTTTTTTACTGAATTTCATTTATGATTTTTGTCATCCTTCGAAATATAATTTTTGTAGCGATTCGAACCTCTAATATTTTCTCAGGAGGCTACCATTTTTCGCATTCTCAGTTAGGTTTTTAAATATTAAATATATATATATTATAAATATAATTCAGTTAGGATTTTTAAATATGAACTCTACAGCAAAAGACCTTTTATTTTTTCAAATTTTTGTCTATTGTGATCACTTGAGGTATTATTATTTCATTGTTACCGTTTTCCAATTTTTACTAATTTCATTTATGATTTTTGTCCTTGAAATATTATTTTGCAGCTTAACATACCCGTTTGTGTCCGAAATCTACGGTATTTTTGTAGCGATTGAACCTCAAATACAGTTTTTTCATTTTTCAAATACCCGAGTATTTTTCGGTTATTATTTCCAGTTATAAGCGAGAAATTCTTTTCTATTCTAGCTGTCCTATTTTAATGGATCTTTAAATACTCTACGGCGAAAGACCGGCTAGGAGTCCGCGCTGTATCCTAGGTACGCTAATTTTCTGTTGGTAAATTGAAATTTTACCGGTTATCGGTAGCTTCCGAGGACCCTGATGAACAGAGGACACGCGACCGGCTGCAGGCACCTCCTGCAGCCTTCCGCCAACCTCTTCAGGTCGAGGACACCGTCTTCGTCGAGTATCGCCGCCATTCCCGCTTTGCCCTCGACGTTGGGTATCTGCGGAACGCGGATAAATGAAAAAAAACTGCGAAAAGAAAAACTGAAAAAAAAAAAAACTCCTGTCGCACCAACCTCGACACCGTAGACTATAGCGTCCCTGAGTCCGATTATGTCGCTGATTGCCGATTCGACCTCCGGCGTGGATATGTTTTCGCCGCGCCACCTTTAAAATTGAAAAAAAAACCGAAAATTTATATACAGAAATTCGGTATAGATTTTTTTCCGGAAAAACAAGCCGCACCCACCTGAAGGTGTCCCCGTCCTGTCTCTGAAGTAGAAATAGTTGTACTCGTCCTCGACCAGTATGTCGCCTGCGGGGATGGAACGAAAAAGACTCGTTATTATTTCCTTCCGTCTATTCAATTATTATTACTACAGATTTTTTGGCCAGACCGGTCTTCAGTAGCACTGTGTTAGTCACTTTTGGCACATTTTAACCGGGGGGCATCCTCACTGCACTGTCACTGTGCGTACAATACCCCAGGCGGTCCACGAAACAGGTATTTTAAACTAATAATTTTTGTTTTTGAAAAAATTTTTGTTATATAAAAAATGGATAAACGAAAACAAATACTGTTAGGTTAAGTTAGGTTAGGTTAGGTTAGGTTAGGTTAAGTCAGGTTAGGTTAGGTTAAGTCAGGTTAGGTTAGGTTAAGTCAGGTTAGGTTAGGTTAAGTGAGGTTAGGTTAGGTTAAGTCAGGTTAGGTTAGGTTAGGTTAAGTCAGGTTAGGTTAGGTTAGGTTAAGTCAGGTTAGGTTAGGTTAGGTTAGGTTAGGTTAAGTCAGGTTAGGTTAGGTTAGGTTAGGTTAGGTTAGGTTAAGTCAGGTTAGGTTAGGTTAAGTCAGGTTAGGTTAGGTTAAGTCAGGTTAGGTTAGGTTAGGTTAGGTTAAGTGAGGTTAGGTTAGCTTAGGTTAGGTTATTATTAATTTTTGTTTTTGAAAAAATCTCGGCAATGTCCGCCGAAATGCCTCCCTTTTTTAAGGGTCAAGGTGTCCAATATCCCGTATGCTTTGAAGGCCATGGAGCATCGGGCTTTTATATATATATATATATATATATATATATATATATATATATATATATATATATACCTGTGTTGAAGTACATGTCCCCTTTCTTGAACACGTCCCTGAGTATCTTCTTCTGCGTCGCCCCTTCGTCAGCGTAGCCGCTGAAGTTCTTGACTATACGTTTGGGATCGATGTCACCGACGAGTACGCCAGGTTCGCCTGCGAAAATGGGATGTCTATATATATATATATATATATATGTACAGCAGGTTCAGGAGGTATAACACTCGGGAAGATGGATTCGGGATGACTGGTCATCGAGGTACAGACAGGACAGTGTTGGGAGAGGTCGCGGGACTCCTCCGGGTACACGCATGACGCACGCGCGGATTTACCTGTTTCGCACCTCACGCAGAAGCCGTCGGGACCTCTCAGCGGCTCCTTCGTCGCTTCGTCCATCCTGACCAACCTGACTGGGTAGACGGCTTTGACGAACCACGGTACGTACCCCACCGCACCCACTTTGTTCCAGACGTTCACTGCGTTGGAAAAAGCCCCGCATTAGTAATATATTCAACTTAAAACTATGGACAATATGAAGTCAGCGCTTACTGAGATTGGCGTTCCCTTCGGTGGCGCCGTAGAACTCCCGATGAGCCGTATTCCGAACCTTTCGACGAACCTCTCCCATATCTGTGGACGGAGGCCGTTGCCGTACATGGCGCGGACGCGGTGGCCGCGGTCGCTCTCCGAAGGGGGCACGGCGAGGAGGTACCTGCAGGTCTCGCCGATGTACTGGCTAATCTGGAAAACCGGTCGGGATTGGCGGTCTCGGTACACACAGGACTTGGAGAGGTCACGTGATTCCTCGAGGTACCTGCAGGACTTGGAGAGGTCACGCGACTCCTCCAGGTACATACAGGACTTGGAGAGGTCACGTGATTCCTCGAGGTACCTGCAGGACTTGGAGAGGTCACGTGATTCCTCCAGGTACCTGCAGGACTTGGAGAGGTCACGTGACTCCTCCAGGTACCTGCAGGACTTGGAGAGGTCACGTGATTCCTCCAGGTACCTGCAGGACTTGGAGAGGTCACGTGATTCCTCGAGGTACATACAGGACTTGGAGAGGTCACGTGATTCCTCCAGGTACCTGCAGGACTTGGAGAGGTCACGTGATTCCTCCAGGTACCTGCAGGACTTGGAGAGGTCACGTGATTCCTCGAGTTACCTGTAGGACTTGGAGAGGTCATGTGATTCCTCCAGGTACCTGCAGGACTTGGAGAGGTCACGTGATTCCTCCAGGTACCTGCAGGACTTGGAGAGGTCACGTGATTCCTCCAGGTACCTGCAGGACTTGGACAGGTCACGTGACTCCTCCAGGTACACACAGGACGTATAAAACTCGGGACTTGGACAGGTCCAACGATTCCTCCAGCTACCTACAGGACTTTCAACTCACCGTACACCCGTACTGTATACAGTCGGGCCAGAATTTGGACGCCGAGAACCTGTTCCGGACGACGACCGTACAGCCGGTGAAGATGACCTGCCCTACTCCGACCAGTCCTCCGGCGGAGTGGTACAGCGGTGTGTAGACGACGTCTTCGGAGGTCATCTGCATGATGCTCTGCACGCCGAATATCATGAACGTGGCCCTGCGGATGGCAATAGGTCGGCTGTATAATCGGGCGGTATGTTCCCAACATGACGATACTAACCCCAGTATATAGCTGACTGTATGCTCTGTATAGTCGGGCAGTATGTCCCCTAACTTGAGGATACTAACCCCAGTATATAGCTGACTGTATGCTCTGTATAGTCGGGCAGTATGTCCCCTAACTTGAGGATACTAACCCCAGTATATAGCTGACTGTATGCTCTGTATAGTCGGGCAGTATGTCCCCTAACTTGAGGATACTAACCCCAGTATATAGCTGACTGTATGCTCTGTATAGTCGGGCAGTATGTCCCCTAACTTGAGGATACTAACCCCAGTATATAGCTGACTGTATGCTCTGTATAGTCGGGCAGTATGTCCCCTAACTTGAGGATACTAACCCCAGTATATAGCTGACTGTATGCTCTGTATAGTCGGGCAGTATGTCCCCTAACTTGAGGATACTAACCCCAGTATATAGCTGACTGTATGCTCTGTATAGTCGGGCAGTATGTCCCCTAACTTGAGGATACTAACCCCAGTATATAGCTGACTGTATGCTCTGTATAGTCGGGCAGTATGTCCCCCTAACTTGAGGATACTAACCCCAGTATATAGCTGACTGTATGCTCTGTATAGTCGGGCAGTATGTCCCCTAACTTGAGGATACTAACCCCAGTATATAGCTGACTGTATGCTCTGTATAGTCGGGCAGTATGTCCCCTAACTTGAGGATACTAACCCCAGTATATAGCTGACTGTATGCTCTGTATAGTCGGGCAGTATGTCCCCTAACTTGAGGATACTAACCCCAGTATATAGCTGACTGTATGCTCTGTATAGTCGGGCAGTATGTCCTCCCAACTTGAGGATACCAACCCCGGTATATAGCCGACTGTATAGGGTATACGAAATATACCTTGCGTTGGTTATGATGGCGGCCTTGGGCAATCCCGTCGTACCGGACGTGTATATATACAGCATTTTATCCTTGAACCTCTGCCTGCCGATTTCTTCGTCCAGTGGCCGGTCCCCTACTTCGGCCAGGGCTCGATCGAAGTCCTCGAAGCCATCGGGCAATTGGTCGCCGCCCGATATGAAGACGCCGACTCCGGGCAGGTCGTCCTGTATGTCCACGACGGCTGTCGAAACCAAATATGTCTTCAGTAGTCATTCATATAATAATAGAACTGGCGGTAGCCTATATATACTGACCTTGGGCATATTCGGCGCCGCAGACGACGGCCTTCGCCTTGACGATCTTCAGCGAGTGGCAGAGCGTCGCCAACCTCTGGTTGGTGTTCACCAGAGCGGTGATGACTCCGATCTTGGCAAGGCCCAGCCAAACGCCGATGTACTCCCCGCGTCCTTCCATCATCAACGCGACGCAGTCGCCCTTGGCGTAGCCGCGCTGGAGGAACAGCCGGCCAACGCGGTTGCTGTACTCCTCCAACTGCGTGCAGAAGGGGATTATGTCCTGCGTGTACCCGGAGGAGCCGTATATGACCCGTCCCAGTCCTGAGTGTGTTGTACGTCCTGTATGTAGTCGCGTGACCTGTCCCAGTCCTGAGTGTGTTGTACGTCCTGTATGTACCTCGGAGGAGTCACATGACCTCTCCAAGTCCTGCATGTACCTGGAGGAGTCACGTGACCTCTCCAAGCCCTGTCTTCCGAGCGTTATACGTCCTGTATGTACCTGGAGGAGTGAGTATGTACCTGGAGGAGTCACATGATCTCTCCAAGTCCTGCATGTACCTGGAGGAGTCACGTTACATCTCCAAGTCCTGTCTTCCGAGCTGTTACGTCCTGTATGTACCTGGAGGAGTCATATGATCTGTCCAAGTCCTGCATGTACCTGGAGGAGTCACGTGACCTCTCCAAGTCCTGTCTTCTGAGCGTTATACGTCCTGTATGTACCTGGAGGAGTCACGTGACCTCTCCAAGCCCTGTCCTTCGAGCATTACACGTCCTGCATGTACCTGGAGGAGTCATATGACCTCTCCAAGTCCTGCATGTACCTGGAGGAGTCACATGTCCTCTCCAAGTCCTGCATGTACCTGGAGGAGTCACGTGACCTCTCCAAGTCCTGTATGTACCTGGAGGAGTCACATGACCTCTCCAAGTCCCGCATGTACCCGGAGGAGTCACGTGACCTCTCCAAATCCTCTCTTCCGAGCAGTTACACTTCCCGTTGGACCCGTCCGAGTCCTCCGGAACTCGTCCATCCTCTTACCTCCCGGAATGTCCACCTCCTGTAAACGTCTATGATGGCCACCTTATCCGGCCGCCTTCCGACCCTGTCGACAAATATCCTCGCCACCGACCACCCTCTCGCCTCCCAGATCTTGGCGTACACCATGCTGCGTCCCATCCTCCATGCGAGGCTTAGGGGAAAAAATATATATATATATATATATATATATATATATAGGGGGGGGTGTCATACCCCCCTTGAGTGTATCTGAGGGTGTTGAATTTATAGTTCCTATTGAAAAAAGTGGCAATTATTAGGCGAATAATATTCGTTGTCTTATCAAGAATCGAGTTGAGGCCACTTTCGAATCCTTGGAGGTATTAAAATAAATATTTTAATTTTTTTTTTTTTTTAAAAAACCCAATCGACGTCCAAAAAATGTGTGTACTTTGGACGTTCCAGAGTTCAAATATTTCTCTCTCTCTCTCTCTCTATCGGCGGGCTCCAAGAAATTTTAATTATTCCCAATTTACGACAGTACTCGTTATCGCGAAAGCCTTTTTCAGTTTTTTTTTTTTTCTCTTAATTGTTTTTAATTTTTTATGAATGTTCCTTCTTCCCCCCCCCCCACAGGTCGTCGTCGATAGCGCTTTTACACCGGCTATAATTGGACTGTTAACTGGTTTTGGACCATATATATATATATATATATATATATATATATATATATATATATATATATATAGAGGAAATAGTATACAGTCAGCTATAGTCTCTGTATCCTCAAGTTGGGGGACTATACAGAGCATACAGTAGGCTATATATTGGGATTATTAGGATTGGTAATGGGATTTAAATTTATATATATATATATATATATATATATATATATATATATATATTATTAGAAACTACCTATAGATATTAGTTCCTTAACCCAACAGTGTTTCATTAATATAAAGATAAGCTTTTCCCTCGTTTCAGCGTTGAGTTCCTAATGCATAATTCATTTAAATTGCAAATATGCTGATTGCAATTCCGCCATATCACTCCCTCCCTCCCTCCCTCCCTTCCATCCAGGAGCGTGACATTTAAGGTCTGACGTCCTTGTTGGTATAGTCCTGTATATAGCCGGCTGTATGCTCTGTATAGTCGGGCAGTATGTCCCCTAACTTGAGGATACTAACCCCAGTATATAGCTGACTGTATGCTCTGTATAGTCGGGCAGTATGTCCCCAACTTGAGGATACTAACCCAGTATATAGCTGACTGTATGCTCTGTATAGTCGGGCAGTATGTCCCCTAACTTGAGGATACTAACCCCAGTATATAGCTGACTGTATGCTCTGTATAGTCGGGCAGTATGTCCCCCAACTTGAGGATACTAACCCCAGTATATAGCTGACTGTATGCTCTGTATAGTCGGGCAGTATGTCCCCTAACTTGAGGATACTAACCCCAGTATATATGCTGATACTGTACTAACCCCAGTATATAGCTGACTGTAAGTATGACTTGAGGATACTAACCCCAGTATATAAGACAGTAGGACAATAAAATGAAGCAAAAGAAAATTAATTAATATGTATATATATATATATATATATATATATATATATTGACACAGTTTCTTTTAAATTTGGCAACAGCGCAAGCTATTATAGGGGCAAATCAGGTGCTGCCAATACACATTTATTGGCATAAAATTGTTCGGATCGAATGGCCGACTTATTTAAATTTATAAATAGTTTTCTTTTCGAATTGACGGCTTCGTCGCTGTTTTTCGACCAGTAATCATGACCAGCATTAAAAGAGAGTTGGAGCTTGAATATTTAAATATAGAATGTATATACAAATATATATATATATATATATATATATATATATATATATATAGAGCCCAATTATTTTTTTTTTTTTTTATCGTTCCAGAGTTCAATATTCATCCAGTTGGTTCGGACTGATAATTAATGGGGAAAAATACAAAAAAACAGGAGGACATAAAATGGGATAGATGAAATCATTAACCGAATTATATATATATATATATATTTTTTTTTCATTATGTTTTTATCTAATCACTGACCAAATATCCCTTCTAACCCGTTCCACTATAGTTGATAACGGAGAGTAGACCAGTTGGACTGTAATTAACAAGCTATATATATATATATATATATATATATATATATATATATATATATATATATATTAGGGGTACCCAAAAGTAATCGACATTTTGACTTTGGAATTCATTTTATTTTGCTAAAAAAAAAGAAACTTTAATTATTAATCTACTATATATTTTCACCGATATTATTGAGACAAATCTCCAGTAAATTTTCTAGGCCAAAATACATGTAGTAAGTACAATAAGTAGGACATGTACCATTTTTCAATATGATTATATATATATATATATATATATATATATATATATATATATATAACTAGGGTTTGAAATATGTTCATTCATCTGTTGTTTATGTACTGTTATCAGTGAGTTGCCAAACATTAGGCCTGAGATACCGTCCCTGGTTTTTATATCCTTCGGTATGATTTATTGTTTTATATTATATTTTTTTCTAACTTATATATATATATATTATCCAGTGTTCGGGAATATACTCACTGGAGATCCCTCCTGAGTGTTGCCAACCTCCTGTATATGAGTCGGCCCCTCTTCACCATCAGACAGGCGAAAGCCAGGGCCAACAGTTGGCCGGACTGGGTCCAGAGGGCCGTGGCGGCGAGCAGCCAAAATGCGGACGAGGATCATTTTAAAACCACTTTTTAACAGAAAATAAAATAGGAAAAAAAAACGTAGAGAACCCGACCACGACGAAGGCCCAAAGCCTACTGAAAGCGGACGGCGTATTTACACCAGTGGGTCACGCGGTCGTGTCCCAGTCGGGCCAACTTTGGACAAACGATTTTTTTCAAAAATCCTCACCTCACTATATATATATATATATATATATATATATATATATACAAACATATTTTTCATGAAATATACATAAATAAGAAATAATTTCTCTGTAATTTATTAAAGCAGTATTTATTATTTGAAATTGCCGAGCGTCCGCCATGACACCCCTCCCCCCCCCGTCCAGCAGCTCCTGAATCATACTTATTTGTATTATATTAAATATTTTAATGTAAATAATATAAATAGTGTTGAATTGGAATTAAGGATTTTTTTGGGGGGGTTTTTTTGTATACATTTTTTTATTTTTTTTTACTCAAAATTCCGATTTTTTATTTTCTATATTTTCCAGATTCAAGATGGCCGCCCAGCGGCTCAGTCTCTCCCGTTCCTACGTCACTGCCTGACACTGTGCTCCTTTCTGCGGGGTTTTTTTTTCCTCTTACTGTACATTTCAATCAATTTCCCGTCGTATATTTCAGCGGTTTTTGTAAAAACAAAAAAACTATAGAAATATGTCGCATTTCGCGTCGCCGATGCCGTCCAGGGAATTTCTCTGGGACGTTTTCCAGAGGTGAGACACATTACTTTGAAACAGGTTTAATTGGCAATTTCTTTGAGTTTTCACACGGTTTATTGAGGAAATTACTGTATTGAATTTATTACCGAGACAACGGGGAGAATTGGGCCCGATAACAGTTTGATTTCGGGTGAAAATCTAAAAATTTTCAATGGCCTAACCACCCCCCCCCTAAAATAACCACACTTTATTCATAAATAACGACAATTCTAGACCGATTTTATATATATATATATATATATATATTTTTATTCATTTCATTAAATTCACTGTCGAAATTGTTTCGAACCAAAAAAAAACAAGGAGGAAAATCGACGCTAAGGTTACGCCCACATGACCCGT
>JACDQD010000099.1:97500-110000 GCA_019843655.1 Lethocerus indicus | reverse complement strand
ATATATAAAATATATATAACCTCGGGAAGTATATTAGGGTAAAAAAGGAACAATATATATATATATATATATACACATATATATGTATATATAAAGAAAGAAAAAAGACTCATCCCTTAAAACATTCTCTCCTTCCGCCAAAACCAGGAATAAGGATTAGCGCCAAATTATATATTAAAACTTTATCGAATATCAATCGATATCGGTAACGTTATATTTTATCTTAATTTATAATATCCTGTCGGAAGTATTTAAAAAAAAAAAAAAAATCATTCGCCACATTAACCGTAACCCCCAATTGGCGGATTTTTTAAATTTGAAAAAAAAAAAATTTTTTTTTTCGTTTTTTTTCGCCGCCAAAGTATTATAAGAACGTTATTCGCCCCATAAATTCGTTTATGAGTATTCACCCCGTTGCATTATTCCTATTACAATATACGAATACCGCTAAAGTCGTATTTAAAAATTAATATTTAAAATATATATATAATACTTTTTACGACACGATCTACACTTGGCATCGGAGATAAACGTCGTCTCGGCTTCTTCGATTCTTTTCGATTTTCTTCTGAAATTTTCCAAAAAAAAAAAAAAAATTAAATTTCTAAAAACCCCGAAAGGAATATTTCAATCCTCGCAGTGTAAAAAAAAATGCAGTATTATCGACGATATTTCAGCCGCGGAGAACAATTTATTGTGGGTTTTTTTCTTATTCTTCAAATTTGCGATTCCTCTGATCACTTGAATGGTGCTGTATCGAATAGATTATTATTATATATATATATAAAAAAAAATATATAAATATATTTCAGCTATAGAGTGCCTTCATCTCTCGTACTGTTGCCAAAATTCGCACTTTTATAAAAACTGTAAATAATAATAATAATAAAATTTAGCTTCTATATTTGTTTGTTATTGTTTTTGGGATTGTTAGAGATATATTCATATAAATATATATATATATATATATTAGGGGTACCCGAAAGTAATCCATCGATTTTGATTTTTGAATTTATTTTATTTCGCTCGAAAAAAATTTCTTTTTTGTGGCATATTTTCGATCTTGAAAAACTCCTCGGAACCAAAATCGAATCTCATAAAAATTTTAGATTATTTTCGGGGTACACCAAATATATATATATATATATTCGAGGATACGGAAAATTTAAAATTTTATCCGAAATTAAATGTTTTTATCGAGAGTTTATATATTTTTTGTTGTACGTATACGTTAATCGATTATATATGTATGTGTTTTTTTTTTTTTCTTTTCGAAACCGTCTATATGTATAAGAATTAGAAATAAATAAAAGTGTTTAAACGGCGGTTTTATTTTTTTTTTCTCTCCCGGCGAAAAAATTTTCAAATATCGTTCGAGTCCACAGCGAATCGCAAGATATTGGTGAGCTTTTAAAATATTTTTACAGTAACATATTTCGTATATTTACTGCAAAAAAATGAATTTTTAATTTATTTTTTTCGTTTCAGAGATCAGGGAAAGTAAAAATCTCTACTGTACGTATTAGAACAGCTAATAATTTTTAAGAATAATATAGAAAAAAAATAATGTAGTTAATACGGAAATGTAAAAAGATAACGCTGAAATTGATTTGGAAAAAAATTTAAATATACAGATTCGTATATGAAATTCTGTGCGCGAATAAAATCCTTATACAACACTGTCCATTCAAATACATCTATTTATTATTAAATCGATTTAGGCTTAATAAACATAAGTAAGATATTTAAAAAAAAATATCTTATAATTTTGTATTGTACGGGACAAAATATTGGTTTAATTTTATGTAGTCAATTTGGTAATTTTCACAGCCAGTTTCGGCAACCGCGTATAGGTTAGGTCGTGTCATATTGTGTATATATTAATGTTATTGTTTTTATATATATATTTTTTTAATTGATTTTTTTCAGCTTTATTATTTTATTTTTAAATAAATAAATATATATATATATATATATATATATATATATATATATTTATAGTGTTGAACCTGGGTGTTATCGATCGACGACGATATAGAGGAGGCGGTGGAATATTTTTCACAAAGCTTCTGGACGTAGCAGACGAAGTATCCTGGTAGTGGACGGACTTGGAAGGGAGGGACTTTGTTGTATTTAAAGTTTCTTAAATACTTCGTTTCATCTAAGCTATGGCTTCTTCGGTGGCGAGGGCTTCGGCCGGAGCTTTCAGAACCGGCGCCAGGACTTTGTGCTTAACGTCGGCGCGTCAAGCACGTAAGTATCGCCGGACAATTGAGTATTATCGCACAGCCCAAATCGAGTATTACAGAGCTTAAAATAGAGTTTTTTTCCCACACAAAAGGCGCTAAGTCCCCCACCCCCCTACTGCTAGGGCCTGTACTTCAACTAACCTTCACTTCACCCTGAGACAGGTTGAAAAATTCGGAAAAAAATCTCAAAAAAACTCCTAATAATTTATTAAATACCATAAATACTAAGTCTAGACTGTTTTTATATATATATATATATATATATATATATATATATATATATATATAACATTATTAGTGGGCGTAGGCCTAAGCATAGTTTAAGCACTTCCTCCTGATAAGGTTATATATATATATATATATATATATATATATATATATATATATATATATATATATATATTTTTCAAAGAAATCAGCTGTTTGTTTGTGGAATTACGAACTAATTCCATGGACTCAAATGCTTGAATATGCTTTTAGTTTCATTCAAAAAATTTATATATATATATATATATATATATATATATATATGCAGAATGCGATGACCTATATATATATATATAATGAGTTAAAATTTACTGTATTTCGATATATCGATAAAATAATAATGTTGTCGACCTGTTCGATCACTCTTGACCGGTCTTTCGCGCTTTAAACGGCGCAAAAAAAATTGAAATAAATTAATAAAAAAAAAAAAAAAATAAAATAACCCTACCGATTATGGAGGAATGGGCGCCTAATAAAGGTATATCGAATACGCCCGATAACTTCCGTAGCCGCCGCGGTAAATTTTAACCGATATTTTTGTAATATTCCGATACTCGATTAAAGTTTTAATCGATCTAAATTAAGTCTATATATATACAGTGTAACGTATCGCCTGTACCATTCTATACCGCTTACCCGTAAGCGGATTTATATACGTTTTATTATTGTATTTTTATAATTAATTCCGTTTTTTTTCAAATTCGCAGAGATGTCCGACCCGATAGACCACGCGACGGGGCTCGAAAAGCGAGAACTGCTGGCGAAAGTCGGCGGAAACGAGGTAAGGTAACCTGGATAAATATCAATTTTTATAACCGAAAATAACCTTCCCCCGCCCAGAGATTAACTCTTATTGACGCTCCTCATCTCCGTACAACTCTCGATTTATTATTGATTTTTTACGCGGGATAAAAACCATTTTTTTTTCCGCAGATTTCAAGTGCTATATTTTTCTGTTTTCAATCAATGAATTACCGACCTCATTGAAATGAGATGTGCGATATAACCTGCCTTACACCTAGTAACCTACTGAACGGTTATATTACCTTTATTATAAACTAATGATATATATATATATATATATATATATATATATATATATATATATATATATATATATGTGAGAGAGAGAGAGAGTTGATAATAAGTGAAATATTACATGAAATTTCTATGATTAACGTCAATTAAATATTACATATATATATATATATATATATATATATATATATATATATATATATATATCTTAAATTAGTGTGTGTGTGTGTGTGTGTTAGAGAGACTGTTGATATAGCTGTATTCATGAAATTTCTATGACCATTTTAGATGTGTATATATATATATATATATATATATATATATATATATATATATATATATATATATATATTCTTAAATTAGAGTGGTCAGACTCAAAACTGCCTTTATAGGCTGTGTTCAGAAACTGGACAATTTTTTATATGTATATATATAATATTATATATATATATATATATATATATATATATATATATATATATATATATATATATATATATATATATATATATATATATATATATATATATATATATATATATATATAGTATACAAATTTCAATTACTCATATAACTATATATATATATTTATCCATCTCTCTCTTTCTCTCAAGAATATGTATATATATTATATGCTTATAAACTGAACAAGAAATTATTTTATATATATATATATATATATATGTATTAAATTTATCCATCTATCTCTCTCAATATATATATATATATATTTTTTTTTTCTCGCCGTCCAGAACCCGTTCGACATGAAAGTGCTGAAGCGCGGCGCCGGCACCAAGGAGTGCCCCAACCAGATACCGTCGTCTTTCGACTCGCGAATAGTCGGCTGCATCTGCGAGGAGGACGCGACGACAGTCAACTGGATGTGGCTGCACCAGGGCTGCCCGCGGCGGTGCGGCTGCGGCCACTGGTTCCAGCTGGTCTACAAGTCGCCGGTCTGAGGCGGCCACACAGTCGAGAGATTAGTCGAGAGAAAAATGTTTAGTCGTCGAAAAAAAACATGTTTCCGTTAAAATTAACTCCACAACAACCGGCCTGTATTAGAGTACCGCGAATGTGTGAACAGCACGAAAATCCGTGAGGACATGTACGAGCAATTGTGTTATTAATAAATAAAGTCGTTGGTTTAGATAATTTGTCCGCCGATTTATTTTAACCTAACCAAACCTAACCTAACCTAACCTAACCTAACCTAACCTAACCTAACCTAACCTAACCTAACCTAACTTAACCTAACCTAACCTAACCTAACCTAACCTAACCTAACCTAACCTAACCTAACCTAACCTAACCTAACCTAACCTAACCTAACCTAACCTAACCTAACCTAACCTAACCTAACCTGACCTAACTTAACCTAACCTAACCTAACCTAACCTAACCTAACCTAACCTAACCTAACCTAACCTAACCTAACCTAACCTAACCTAACCTAACCTAACTTAACCTAACCTAACCTAACCTAACCTAACCTAACCTAACCTAACCTAACCTAACCTAACCTAACCTAACCTAACCTAACCAACCTAACCTAACCCCTAACCTAACCTAACCTAACCTAACCTAACCTAACCTAACCTAACCTAACCTAACCTAACCTAACCTAACCTAACCTAACCTAACCTAACCTAACCTAACCTAACCAAACCTAACCTAACAATAACATCAACAAAAAAATATATATATACAGTGGAGTGGGAAAAATTGAAAACGACAAATCATTTTACAACAATCAATTTATTATAGCTATAAAATGAGATCCGTAACCGTCATGTATGAAATAGTAACAGATAAGAGATACAATCTAATTAAACCTAATTACTGTATAATAACTCGTAGTATAAAATATATCCCGACGTAACAATTTTTGTCGAAATTTTTAAAATTTTCAACCCGTCCATTATAACAATATTAATTCATATATATATATATATATATATATATATATATATATATATACAGAATGTTGCATTATGTCCAATTTAAAATTTTTTTTGTGTATATATATATATATATATATATTGTCAATCATTCTGTGCTTAATGTCGATTAAAATAATAACAATTTATATATATATATATATATATATATATATATATATATATATACAGAATGTTGTATTATGTCCAATTAAAAATTTTTTTTTCTGATAAATATATATAGTCATTGTGTGCTTAATGTCGATTAAGATAATATTAATTCATATATATATATATATATATATATATATATATATATATATATATATAGGTGATCATTCTTTCCACAGTGGCATGTTGATGAAGCTAATATAACAATATTTCATATATATATATATATATATTGTCAATCATTCTGTGCTTAGTGTCTTGATGCCGTATTAAGATAATATAAATTCATATATATATATATATATATATATATATATATATATATATATATGCAGGAGGATCATTCCTTCCAGGGCGGCATGCTAACGAATCTGTTGACGAGGGCGTCCCTGAGGGCGACTGGGGCGACGGCGAACACAGTCCTGTAGAGGCGGTACCGCCAGGTCTCGTTCAGGTAGACGGGTTTTGGCGACGGCGAGAAGAGGGCGTGGTCGAAACGCCCGTAGAGGCCGTCGTCCTTCACCTTGACGGGAGCCGAAGCCACCGGCAGCCTTTCCAGGTACGAAGTGTACCTACGGCATCCATATATATATATATATATATATATTAACTAATAAGTCGCATATCAAAAGTTGACGACTGAAGTGTTACGGGGAACAATTATCCTCATGTAGGTTCACGACGTACGTTCAAGGTACAACATATACCTACTACAACATCGATATATATATATATATATATATATATATATATATATATATATATATGGACTAATAAGTCATGGTATTATTTGCTCCAGGATATGAAAGGTCGATGACTGAAGTGTACAGGGAACAGTTATCATCATGTAGATTAACCTCAACTAGATATTATATATATATATATATATATATATATATATATATATATATATATATATGGGATGATCATTCTTTCCACAGTGGCATGTTGACGAAGCTAATAGCTGTGCATTTGTGCATAATTTGCAGTAATTAAAACAACTAATAAAAATATATTATCCATTTCTCTTTTCTTCCTGGAAATACTATTTAATTTGACCTAAGACTCCCCCCCCCCTTTCCGCTTCTCCGCATAGCATAACGAATAGCGTCATGTAACACAGTACAATTTAAAACGATAAATGCATCTATTTTCATGTTTAAAATAATAATACGTCAGATCGAACATCAATTTTAAGATATATATATTCAGGTAATTACAATAAGACAACAATTTTAAATATGTTAAAACTAAATTCATAATATGAATTCGTTAAGCTGTGTTCTAAGTGTAGACCTGTATTTCGTGCAGGTTGAAATAAAATAATTTGTTTTTAAGAAACCAAAGTTCTGCCTCGGTCAACCTAACTATATATATATATATATATATATATATATAAACCTACATTAATAAGTATATATATATATATATATACCTGTTGAAATAATTTCCATATATATTAGCGGCTTCGGGCGACATCGCCTTCTTCATCTCTTGGGCGTATTTCGACTGGTTGGCCAATATTCGGCTCTGCGAGAAGAACGATCCTGTGGGAAGAAAAACGGTAAATTATTTGAAAACTAAAAAAAAAAATAAATAACTCGACGACCACAAATCCCGAACTTGCTGAAACAGGCCACGAATCGATTCTGAGGTCTGTAATATTATCATTTTTTTTTCCCCTGTTAGTCCAACAGCTTGCGCCGCAGTGTTTATAACCTTCTATCGGTATAACCTCACTCCTACGGTTATAAACTCCGGAGTTTTCTCCCCCATGCTTTACCCGAGAGCTTTATATGTATAATTTTTCTGTCGATTCAATCGAATAATTTCAATATATTCAAACCTAGCTTAACCCGACCTAATCTAACCAAAACCTAACTTTAACCTAATTAGAACCGACAACATCAAAATTAATAGGAAAAAATTATATATATATATATATAGTGGGAAAAATTGAAAATAAAAATCTTCTTACAACAATCAATTTATATAGATTTATATATATTCTAAATTCAATATATTCAAACCTAGCTTAACGTAACCTAACCTAACCTAATAGAAAACAACATTAACATTAATAGAAAAAAATTATATATATATATATATATATATATATATATATATATATATATATATATATATATATGCTTACTCGGAATGAACTCGATGGCCTTCGATCCCGTACTTTGTTTATTATTCTTCGGGATAACAATAAAACAAGGTAAAATATGCCCTAAATTAATTCTGAGGTCTGTAATATTGTTTTTTTCTCTGTGTTATTTTATTTAGCTTCTGCTGCAGTGTTTATAACCTTCCGTGGTATAACCTTCCTCGGACGGTTATAAACTCTCTCACTTGTCAGTAATAATTGTGCGTTACAGAGAGCTTTGGATAATTTTTCTGTCGATTTATTTCAACCCGTTTTATTTATTGAATAAGTTATATATATTCAAACCTAGCCTAATGTAACCTAACCTAACCTAACCTTCTAAGGGTATAACCTTCCTCCTATGGTTATAAACTTGCTCACTCTCTCTTCGCTAATAATTCTGCGTTACAATGAGCTTTAAGAGGAGGGATTTTTTTAATTTTTTTTTAATTATCGAATAAATAATTTTTTATTCCATTCTTCGACGCTTACCCGGAATGAACTTGATGACTTTGATACCGAACTTGTCCAATTCGACCCTCAGCGAATCCGACCAGGAATCGAGAGCGGCTTTCGTCGAGCTGTAAACGGCTAGGCCGGGAAGCGCCGTGAGAGCACAGTGCGAAGTTATGTTTATTAGCCTGCCTGCGAAAAAAAAATGAAAAAAATAATAAAGTTTCCAAGATTTTGAGGTTATGTCGATTTAGAGATCCAACAGTTTTTCAACCGATATTCCACTAAAATTAACAATTTAAATGCACTCCATTCCGGAACTGATACCGTCAAGTGTCCCATAAGTTTTTTCCCCGCGAAAAAAAAAAAAAATAAAGTTTCCAAGATTTTGAGGTTATGTCGATTTAGAGTTCCAACACTTTTACACCCGATATTCCACTAAAATTAAAATTTAAATGCACTCCATTCCGAAACTGATACCGTCAGTGTCCCATAAGTTTTTGTCCTGCGAAAAAAAAATAAAGTTTCCAAGATTTTGAGGTTATGTCGATTTAGAGTTCCAACACTTTTACACCCGATATTCACTAAAAATAAAAATTTAAATGCACTCCATTCGGAAACTGATACCGTCAGTATCCCATAAGTTTTTTCCCTAAAAAAAAAAAAGTTTCCAAGATTTTGAGGTTATGTCGATTTAGAGTTCCAACACTTTTACACCCGATATTCCCTAAAATTTAAATTTAATTGCACTCTATTCCGGAAACTGATACCGTCAGTATCCCATAAGTTTTTCCCTGCGAAAAAAAAATAAAGTTTCCAAGATTTTGAGGTTATGTCGATTTAGAGTTCCAACACTTTTACACCCGATATTCTAAAATTAAATTTAAATGCACTCTATTCCGGAAACTGATACCGTCAGTGTCCCATAAGTTTTTTCCCCTGCGAAAAAAAAAAGTTTCCAAGATTTTGAGGTTATGTCAATTTAGAGATCCAACACTTTTGATATACTAAAATTAAAATAAAAACCTAAATTTTGAGGTTATGTCATTTTTTTAAAAAAAAATTTAAAAATTGCACTCTATTCCAGGAAACTGATACCGTCAGTATCCAATAAGTTTTTTGTCCTGCGAAAAAAAAAAGTTTCCAAGATTTCGAGGTTATGTCGATTTAGAGTTCGAACACTTTTACACCCGATATTCCACTAAAAATAAAAATTTAAATGCACTCTATTCTGGAAACTGATACCATTGGGGTGTCCCATAAGTTTTTTTCCCCTTTTCTCCGGAGCTAAAAGCCGCATATCCACTATTTCCGTGGCGCACACCATGTCCAGGATTTTCATTAGGTCTTCGTCTTTCGAGTTTCGAGGCTCTGAATATACGTTGAAACCTTGAATTTCCCAAGGTCCTGATAGTCTCTCAGTGCCGGTCCTTCGGCCCGAAACCGGTCATCAGGAGCCATCGGGGATGGAACTTAGGGGGACGCCCCAATGGACTGTCCCTTATATACTTAGTGTCAAGTCCGCCGCTTACTCTTATGCCGCCTCATGAGCGGAATTACGGCGCGCGTGAACCTCATGCTGCCGACCAGGTTGACCTCCACCTGGTCGCTAATTAGCCGTTCGGTCTGCCATTCGAATTCGCCGAAGACCATCACTCCGGCGTTGTTTATCACACCGATCAGTTCTGCGACAGACAGACAGTATATTATTCGATGGGTTTTAACGCGATTTGAAAAATTATTTGCGGTCTTCAGTAGCGCCCGCGGTGACGGCGAGTATGGCCCCCGGCCGCCGCCGGACTCATGCGCTACTGAAGACGGCGTACGGCGCCGGCTATTTGTACACGGCGCAAGGCCGATAAGGGGCTCAATCGAAGCCGTCTTATCAATATCCACGCGGCGAAATGAAATGAAAAAAGAAAAAAAAAACGTTATCTCTATAATTGAACTTTAGCCTCGAACGTTTATCCCGACCCTCTGTTCGGACTGGGCGCTGAGGAAAGTTGGAAAAATCGAAAATTAGTGCCTCCAAAACGATAGAAAAATTTATGAAAAATAAAATTTTCCATTTTCAACTCTGCTTTATGGCGTTGGGGGTCGGTAGTATGGGACGGATTAAAAAAAAAATTTCAAAATACATATATATATATATATATATATGACGTCATTAAGAATAGAAACCGAGTGTTAACTTTAGTGCCTCCAAAGCAATCGAAAATTTATGAAAAACAAAATTTTCATTTTCAACTCTGCTTTATGGGGGGGGTCAGTACTTCTGGGACGGATTCAAAAAAAATTTTCAAAATATATATATATATATATATATATATATATATATATACATATATATATATATATATGACGTCATTAAGAATAGAAACCGAGTGTTAACTTTATATCGGATTTTTCAATAGTATGGGATTCAAAAATTTTCAAATATATATATATATATATATATATATGACGTCATTAAGAATAGAAACCGAGTGTTGACTTTAGTGCCTCAAAAAGGAGAAGCCGGAAAATTTCCGTCGGTAGTATGGGAATGATTTGAAAAAAAATTTTCAAAATACATATATATATATATATATATATATATATATATATATATATATATATTTTGTATGATATCGTTTAAAGGTCTATGATACTAAATGGATTTTTGATGATTCAGTCTTGAGACCTTTCTTCTGGACCTTCCTTTAGGCATGTCTGCCAACTTCAGTGTCTGTGTTACTAATATATCTGTTGGCCTCTGTCTCTCTCTCTCTCTCTCTATATGTATATATATATATATATATATATATATATATATATATATATATATATATATACTAAATGGATTTTTGACAATTCAGTCTTGAAACCCTTCTTCAGGACCTTCATGTCTGCCTACTTCTCTCTCTCTCTCTCTCTCTCTCTCTCTCTCTCTCTCTCTCTCTCTCTCTCTCTCTCTCTCTCTCTCTCTCATCATACACATATACACATATATATATATATATATGTACCGAGATTGTTGTCCCTGAGCCTGTTGTTGACCGTCTCGACGGCCGACCTGACGCTCTCGGCGTCCCTGACGTCCAGCCGGATCATGTGCAGACGGCCGCTGCTCTCCTCGGCCACCGCCCTCATGAACGAGAGCCGCTCGCTGTCCGGCTCGAGGAGGCCGGCGAAGACGACGAGGCCGGCCGTGGGAGAGCCGGCCGCCAAGTGGAGCGCCAGCGAATAGCCGAGACCCGAATCGCAACCGGTGATCAGTACGGCCTTACTCTCAGTCTCCCTATCTCCAATCTGTCAATCTGTATATATATATATATATATATATATATATATATATATATATATAAAGGCCCGAATCTCATACGGTGATGAGGGCCGCCGTCTTCACGGTCAGCCTGCAAAGATAACACGAAAATTTGGGTATATATATATATATATATATATATATATATATATATATATAAAAAAGGCATAAGATCACAGACACTGAAGTTGGCAGACAAGAGAATTCAATTTTTTTGAAAAATATATATATATATATATATATATATATATGGAATAGCGGAGGCCGGAATAGCATCCTGTGATAAGAACGGCCTCATCTTTATCTCATATATATATATATATATATATATATATATATATATATATAGTGGGGAAAAAAATTGGCAGGAAATGAAAAATTTTTTAAAAAAAAAAAATTTTAGTGAAAAAATTGGGAAATTTTAGTGAAAAAAATTAGGAAATTTTAGTGAAAAAAATTGGGAAATTTTTAGTGAAAAAAATTGGGAAATTTTTAGTGAAAAAAAATTGGAAATTTTTAGTGAAAAAAATTGAAATTTTTAGTGAAAAAAATTGGAAATTTTTAGTGAAAAAAATTAGGGAAATTTTTAGTGAAAAAATTAGGAAATTTTAGTGAATTTTAGTGAAAAAAAATAATTTTTAGTGAAAAAATTGGAAAAATTTTTAGTGAAAAAAATTGGAAATTTTAATTTTTAAAAAAAAATTGGCAGGAAATTTTATTTTAGTAAAAAAATTGGCAGGAAATTTTATTTTTACTAACAAAAATTACCAAGAAAATTTAATATTTTACTGGAAAAAAAATTGGCGGAAATTTTAATTTTCAGTGAAAATCAATTGTAAGGAAATTTTAATTTTTTACACAGAAAAAAGTCTAAGAAAATTTAATATTTTATTGGAAAAAAAAATTGTCGAGGAAAACGTAATTTTTTA